>JAPYYZ010000888.1:0-17468 GCA_030522705.1 Eretmocerus eremicus
TTTTGGTCCTCAACCAGTCGACCATCGATTTTTGGTCGCCAGTTTGTCTAATCAGCTTTGTCCGCGAAGAACTCAGTAATTCCAGAGTTTTCTATCGCCTTGCTTGAAGTGACAATGGCGAACGATGGGATGATCGTGTCGATTCGAACCGCAAATTCAACTCCTTGATTGCAGATACTGTTGTGCCAATCGCCGCGGCACTCGGTCGTGAGAACCAGCTCGCTTCGACCAATCTGATCGCTGTGTTATGTTGGGTGACGTCTGATCGTAACCCGTTCGCGATTCGGGCGCATGAAGGGGTCGTCGAGCAGCGAGAATTCGTCGCGTATCCGCTTCCCCGGCAATCCTCCAGCTCTCCGATGCGATTGTCGTTTTGGATTCTGCAGAGGCTCATCCAGTTGCGGCGCGAGAGTGCCCCAGCGCTGCGCATACATTGCTATAAAATGAAAGAGGAAAGGAAAAAGCGGCGCGGGCAATTAGCGTAACGATTGTGATTGCGCGAGCGCACCGGGGGCAGAGAGCGGCAGCGAGCCATAACGCGAAATCAAGCGTAAAAGGCGAAAGGGCCGCCCGGGCGCGGGCGCGGGGGCAATTAGCATAACGATACAGCGACCCGCGGCGGCCCGAATAGACGTATCTTAATCGGATTGCTCTAGTCGACATTATTTTTGAGCTGGCGGCGAGGCCGGGGTGCGATCCCCGGCATCGGGAGAGATAGAGAACGAGCTCGCTCCCCTTTTGCGAACGAGCAGCCGCCGGAGCGCGCCGTACACCGGGAGTATATGCGCCGTGATTGAGAGTGGCGCGGCCCGAGGGAGGGACTATAGCCCCGAGTTCCAAGCCCTCGAATTCAGCCCGGCGCGACGCTTTTAGCGAGCGCGAGAAGGCGTATAAGTATAAGACGCCGGTAATAGACGCTGTTTCATCAAGCGCAGAAGAGCCTTTGACTCGCGGCGGGCCGAGCCCTTAAGCCGCGACTGAGAAATGCTGGGCTTTTCTCTCTACCTCTGCGCAGACTTCACGCGCTTTCCCTTTGTCCTTGTCCGTTTTTTTTCTTTTTTTCCTCTCACTTTTCGACTGTCACAAGGAGATTGCCCCGCTTTCCTCTCGCGCAAGCCATGCCTTGATTTTTCTGGCTCACTAGGACAGCAACGCTTCCTTGCCGTCGAGTCGCTTGCCACCGGACTCACAAAATGCTCTACATTTGTATCTGTAGCTCGAGCATCTTTACTCTCCGACAGGACTTGCCTAACTCGTGATTTCCTGTACAGTAAAATGTATACGAGACCATTAATATGTCTCATAAGAGAAATGCTGTCGCGTGAACAAGCCGCTTCTCACGCGCGGATGCAACTCGGATGCTCTATTTGAGGACTACCAATCCAGCCACGTGCGTGCTCCTATCTTTTGAAAAAGTCTCCCGCGCATTCGAGTGCTCCTTTTCCACCGTCATCTCTCGAGGGCGCATTGAAGTAATACCATACATGAGTGCGTCCACGTCATTTTACCGGAGTTTCTTCGACTTTTTTTTGTTTTGGACCAAAATTTTTTCCTGGTTTGGGATTTTGAAAATTCATTCCTATAGTTTTTAGGATCAAAAAAGTTTTTTGGCCCATCAGAGCTATTAGTGATTTCACAAGAAAATCGAAAATTATTCCCCCCGTATTTTGCTCATTACTTTTGACCATCAGGATCGATTTCAATCTTTCACAGAGCATTTGAATGCTGTTTCAAAAACCTAGCAAAATACTACCACAAATTTTTTTGAGTCGCGTACATGTTCTCATAGTCTATAATACTCGAAAATTATGTTTTTTCAAACATCTTTTTCGATGCAAAACAAATAAAAATGTTTTTCTTGATTTGTATGATAGTCAATTATCTAGAGAAGACTTTACAACGTTTTTTTTGCTCTTCAGACGATTTGGAATGCTTTTTAGCGTGGTAAAAACCCCAAAAAACGAATTCTCCCAGCAAAATCCACCCAAAAGTGCTTGGCAAGGGTCTCCAACTCGGCTCGTGTTATTGACCAGATCAGTTGACATGCAAGAAGAATTATTATGGGCACATTCCTGCCGTTAAAAGTTTTCAAAACGGGGGTAAAACATTTTTGAAAACACTTTGCGCCTACGTAATAGTATTTTAAAGCACTGGTGTGCCCTTTAGCCATGTTTTTGGCACACTTATGCGTGGGAAAAATGAGACCTTATGCTCCACGCTTGTATAGTGGAATTGACGTGATCCTTAATGCCTCCTCTGTTGATTTAAGACGCTAAAATGAGACTTGAATAACCAATTATGCAATATAAAGATTCAAAGAAACAAGTGAAGCCCTTGACACCGAAATAAAGTGCCCCAAAGCGAGTAACGTGTCACAACTTTCCCGTCCAAATTCGAGGTTAAGGACTGCACTGTCGACGAACGACAAAGTTGGCTGCTCCTTGGGAGATAGGATGATTCTTTCGCAGTCTGCTATGGATGTAAACCGCGATGAAAATGCGTTTGGATAAACTGGCAGATCAACGCGCACAGATTACTGCCTTGGACAAGGTGCGACTTATGTGTTGACACTCGCAACTTCGCGAGATATCGGTGGCATGCGGTGTATGCAGCATTCTGCTTTCATGCAGTGTCGTGTAGCTTACACATTTTGAAACTACCGTCCAACGGCCATCACAAGCGACTTTTGAAGCTCTATTGGATTGTTTTTTCAGTCCGGGGGCTGCCGTCTAAACTATTTTATGATTGAATTGAATAGTAAAACATCTCGGAAGGTGCTGACACTCAATTCTTAGAACTGTTGTCTCATCGAAGCGCTGCAATTAACGGAATATGATCATCCAAGGATTGCTACAAGCAGAAAATTGATGTGCTCAATTTGCTGGGTCTAATGGATGTCAAACAAAGCAATCAAACAAACGCTACGTACTTAGGAGTATTTGAGGGAGGTGATTGTAAGAGTCTCGTTGAATCAAAAACACCTCACGTCTTTAATGTACACCTTGCCAGTTTGAAAGTGTCGTTACCGCAACGTTAACCGGATTTACATCAAATACCAGGACAACTTTGCAACATTCTAAGAAAATGGCGCGCGAGGTTGCGCTCGTTGTTGCAAGTGATCTGAAGGTTCGAGAACCAACTTCTTATACCAATTGCGGCGAGCAAGAAAAATAATCTGCGTCCCTGAAAGCAACTCCAGGAGCTAAAAAGTCGATTTGATCCTAATTTTACCGAAAAGCTATTGTCCACGTATTCGTAGATTTGCCTCAAAATCAACCTCATAGCTTCTAAAAAAGCTCTCAAAGACCCAGATTATTGTTCTTGCTCATCGTGAAAAGAATAACTTGGTTTTAGAACCTTGCGAGAATTTTTTTTCGTAAGAGTGACCTCACGAGTAAGATGTCCCAAAGTTACCGCAAACCGGGGTTACTTTGAACACATAGGGTAACTTTGCAACACTTTTGGGAAGAGTTACATATCCACGCATATGGCGGGACGGTATTTTCCGCGGTTCTAGCCTCTCGAATATATTCCCTCTCGAAAATCCCGCCTCGCCATATGCGTAGATATGCAACTCTTTTCAAAAGTGTTCCAACGTTTTCCCGTGTGTTCAAAACAATCCCGGTTGACGGCATTACAACCCGCAATTTCGGAGTATTCATGTGGGTGATCTCGGGGCAACTAATCTTTCTGAGCCGGGTCAATGATGCATACATATTCCAAACGCCTAGCAGACAACGTATCGAGTCTCAAAGGGCAAATTGACTGCGATGTGGGAGTGTATATCATCCGCATGGAGGACAACCATAAAATACGTCAGATTGAAGTTTACGGAGCATATGAGGAATTCCCAAATTCAGAATGTCTTATCGTCCGCAAGTTTTATTCTATTTTCATGTATCAGCCTGAAACTTGAAATCTTCCGTCTGAAATATACGGGAACTGTCTGGTGAGATGTTCACGAGAATCTAATTTCGGACGTGTCTCACCCATTATAAATCCCTGTAGCACCCGTTACAAAAATGTTTTCAAGACTTTGGAAAAAATGAGACAGGAATCATAATTCGGATCACGTTGTGCGGATGTTTTTGCATTCAGTTTGTTCGTAAATTTTTCTCAGAATCTCACTCCTTCGCGATTCGCAGAGTTTTTCATGTACTTTTGAGAATCTGAAAATTTTGATTTCTACATGTAGCACCCATTACGCTCATGTTTTTACTATAATTGGGGTCAGGCTTGACGAATCGAGCTCGGCAAGGGCTAAAAATTTACATCTCAAAAAACTGATGAGTTTGGAGACAACTATTCCATCCCTCTCTCACACTTACGCTCTGAAAATTAATGCTTTTGACTGTAGCACCTGTACAATGGACTTACCCTACAGTGTATGATTTATTGAACAAAATCGATTTCCAATAATCTCATTATTTTCTCGAAATGCATTGGGAAATCGGGAAAAAAATTCTGAAAAATCACTATCGATACAAGAAACATGTGTATTGGTAAGAATGAAGTCTGAATAATATCAAATCGTGAAAGAGGAAAGGATAGAATACGAAAGTTTCATTTACTTTTCTTCGTCTTATTTCAACCTAAAGAACATCTAACGAGTCAGAAATGCGTTTTTGATGCCAGGAAAATTATTGCACTGAACGGGTTCAAAATTCATGTTTCCCAGATACACCATTCTAGCTTTACGATTCTATGATGTAATGAATATCAGTCTAGCAAACCGGGTGTACCTTTCTTTATGCTTGTGTAAAAGTCGCTATTTCTATGGTCCAGCAGAGAAATATAGCACAAATTTCACACTCCCCATCAGTTATTCCTCTTCAACGTTAACAGTTATCTACGGGTCCATTATCTTCCTTGACTGAATATGGACTTTTCTTGACTCAATAATTTTTTCAGGCAATCGGCGCAGGTGCAAAATTAGCAATTGAAGAATGTCAACACCAATTCCGATTATCGCGGTGGAACTGCACGGTGAATCCTGATTCTACTGAAAATATCTTTGGAGGCGTCACATCAGTCAGTGAGTTCTCTTTGATCGACCTGAAAAAATAGTAGTTTAAATCTTCGTATTGAGAAAAATTGTCAGAGTGGATAGGATAGAAAAAAACCTTGAAGATATACTGTCCTCAGAACCTATATATAAATGTAAGGCTTCTTCAGCCTCGAGTAACATCAAATAAGCGGGTTTCTATACGGATACTGGGCAATGTTTTTGGAAAAAATTTGCCAAAAGGTGTCGTTATACGCATTTTTGTTTGTGAAATTCTTGTGTCATATAGAAGTAGGTTCCCGACCAAAATAGGCCTCAATTTTGATGCTAGTAATATTCGTTTTAAATTTGGCATATCAGACAAAATTCATAGCGTTGAGGAGGGTGTTTTTAGTTGGAAAAATCTACGATAATGGCTCCTGGAAAAGATTCTAAGCGAACAACTACTAAAAAGTTCGAAAAATCGACTTACATCACCTTGGTTGGGAACCCTTTATACATGAGTGATTCCGCCAAAAGTTGAATTTTTTGGGGCCGAAAATGTCCACGAGTGTGATTTGGACCAAAAAATTATTTTAGCTCCAAACGAATTTCGGTCGATCAGAGTAGTTAAACTTGACTCATTTGGGCATCAGTGACAAGTACTTAGAATTATGTAGCCCAAGATGAAACCCAGGGAAAGCCTGCTGCATATTTGAAGGGTTCGAGAGGGGGACGGAATTGACATTTTACCTTAAAAATGCTCTTACAACTTGGGAACTGATCGCAGATTCATTCCCGCATAGATTTAACCTAATGCTGTCAAATACTATGAAAAATACGTTTCACTAAGTGATAGAGCTCAGAGAGTAGCGGTACACCAGGGGGCGGCATCGACCGAAAATTTTGCACGCAAGTTGTAAAACCCGTTCAAACTGCCATGTACTGCACAAATTCGATTCTGCAGCCGCTCTACCACATTTTTTTTCGATTTTTTGGGATGTTTGGATGATCGCTTGGCCAGTGTAACAGACTATATAGACGATCCGGACGTTATTTGCCGCCGTTATTATAGTGCTGTAATAGCAGTTTTGGTGCAAATCCCTGGACAAAATGTCGTCTGCCCGCACGAAAGCAGAGTTTTTTCATTTCGACCCGTAAACTGACGGAATAATTAGGCTAGGAGTATACAATTTGAAATACGTGATTGGGCCTAGGGGTTAATGACCTTGCATAGTCGCAATGGTCGTTTCGTATAGCATTTATTGGGTTCTGAACAGGAAACGGAATTGACTCAAAAACCAACCAAAAGTTGGTTGACGATGGAACATACCATAGACAATTTTAACCGTGACCTTTGAAAGTCGTGGAGGCTTGTACGAGCCTCGGACACAGTAAATCCCACTTTTGGCGGAATCACTCATGTACGCGTGCAAGAAGCTATGTCGGAGGCTAGTAATTGGCATGCCAATGACGGAGTATCTTCAATAAATCCAAGTTTGATCAATACAATTATTTTGGACGCAAAAATTATCTTCTCTCGGTTGGCTTTAAACAATCATAATAATCTAAAAATTCTGCGTCGTAGTGATTGCCGCCCACCTACCTGAAAATGTTGCATAAATAGCGAGGTGAGTGAGGCCGTCTCGCCCCCATTACGCGAGAAATCACCTTCCTGTTAATCAGCTGCTACAAGGATCAAAATTGATTATATTTAGCTAATTCTAAAGTATATCTCTTTCCGGGACCCGGCGTGCCAGGACTAATGGAATTTTTCTTTCTCGGACAGAATAAATGAAAAGTGATTTTTCGAGTCATCAAGAATAGTGATTTTTCAGTCAATACAAGCCAGGGTTGAATGATCTATTTTAACGGGTTGAAATACAGATTTTCGGGAACAGAGATCTTGAATCTGTTGATCTTGATATAATTTCAAATCAGTCGTCGTGGTTTGGATTCGTAGTAGTGACGAAGTCAGATCCAAAATTCAATCAGATATCGAGTGGAGAATCACGACATTACTTCACTCTGAAATGAGATGCCACGTGCGTGTGTGCGTCCGTGTATGATATTCAACGTGTTTGTTATTGAATTTCTCATTGAACTCATCTTATAGTCAAAAAGCATTTTGTATCTAGAAAGTTCCACCCTTCATTATTGATAAACTTGAGGTTTATTGGCTTCGGATGCGAGTATCGAGGTGAATTTCATGTCAGAACTTTTGGTCCTGAATCGTGTTATAACAACTCCTGAAATCACCAGGATGATACCTTTATCATCCAGATTTAATCCTACAAACATCTCTTAATAGAGTGAATTTACAAAATCTTGCATTTGTTCCTATGTAAAGAGATTCTTTTCCAGGAACTTCGCTGAAATGCTCATTAGGATATGGATTTCGAAACTACTACAAGTGTTTTATCACGCTTCTATTTTCTGACATTGTATGTCCTTGATCTTCGACGTCGCCAGTTACTCCTTTGGCCACTTTGATGCTTCTCCGTATCACATCTGACTTCTTGTCGTGTGCAAATTCAAGTTTGATCTTGTTTTTCATGATCTACAGCTTTATTCATTGTACAAAACGTGAGACTCGGCAGATAACTATATGCTACAATTCTTAACAGGGCTTGAGCAAAACTTGAACTAAAAAATTTTTACTGTGCAGACAGCCGGGAAGCGGCCTTCGTTTATGCCATTTCAGCAGCCGGTGTCGCCTACAGCGTGACCCGAGCGTGCTCTCGGGGCGAACTCACCGACTGTTCGTGCGACAACCGCATGAGAACAAGGCAACATTCAAGCAGCTGGCAGTGGGGTGGATGCAGTGAGGTAAAGTATTTTCACAGTATCCAAAAATCTATTTTGTCTATAGAAGATAGAAGCAGTTAGGAAACAAAGGACTCGGTCGATATACGGGGATATTGGCTTTCCGTGGATTTTCTTCAAAGTTTGTATGGAGATAGTTTAATTTCTGTACAATCCGGTACGTCCACTGTAAAAACACTAAATGCCCGGGAACGGTTACAGTTTATCGTTGAGAATGCTCGATTGGCGGAGATATCTCCAGTGAATTTGGAGTATCTCGTAAAATAAACAAATGAAGAGTGCGTAGCCCGTGAAAAAAGGTAACCCCATAGTTACCCCGGTCCGCCATGTAGGTATACCCCCATAAGGTACCCCACTTCAGCATTATGGGAAATACCTACTAAATCTCGCCACATACCGGATCAGTATCTACCCCTATACCGTACGTATTAGGTCAAGTTATGGAGATGTTGGCCCGATCGTGTAAGGTTAGCAAGATTTGCATGAAATTTACCTGGATATCCCGAGTATAGGTGAATAGCATGACCAGTCATACCAAGCAAGATTTGAGTAAAAGCTAGAACGTGGACTTTCCGATACCCACATATGTGCTTTGACTAGATAAACTCAAATAGAGCGAAATACCTCTCGGTCAAGCTCGACCCTACTGCGCTTGCTGCACATTTAGGTGCATCCGCTCCGATGTAGTTTTTACCAGGGTGTAACTACGCACATCCGCGAAATCCACGTAGATCCTAAATAGGTATTTGCATCGCGTTTCCATGCAAAGGCGTTAAGTGGGTATTTTCGGTACCCACGTCTAGTCTACCTATAGGTAAATGGATTTGAGATTGAGATACCTACTCGGTTCTCATTGATCTGATTGGGGTTGACGGGGGTCGAGGTGAACCAATACCTACGTAGGTCGCTAGGAGCTACGTGGATTTTGCGGATGTAAAATGGTATACCACGGTGCGAACTCTATTTGTGTACCCAACTGAAGTACTTGTGGGTATCGGAAAGTCCACGTTCTATCAACCACTCAAATCTTGCTTGGTATGAATAGTTGTGCTACTTACCTATACTCGAGATCCCCAGGTAAATTCCATACAAGTCTTGACACGAATCTCTCCCTCAAATAAGCTTCCGATGATCGGCCCATTACCCCCGTAACTTGACCTACGTACGATATGGGAGTAGATAATGATTCGGTATGTGGCAAGATTTAATAGGTATTTCCCATGGTGCTGAACCGGGGCACCTTATGGGGGTATACCTACATGGCAGACCGGGGTAGCTATGGGGGTACCTTTCTCATACGGGAGATTATTGATTGCTCTCCGATCATTCTTTCGTGTTGGAGACTACGTATCCGCATGCATCTCTTTTAGATGAGTATGCATACAAAATAATTGCGTGATCGCTATAACGGTACTCGTCTTACGAGTCAAACCCACAGATCTGTTCATCTGTGTCATTTCATCATATTACGTCACATTATAATAGATGAAATTCTTCCTCTGAAAATTCTACACTTATTGATGGTGGGACAATCAAACGAATATCTCATCTTGAAAAGATTTTTGGCCCAGGTTATTGAATCGATATGGTTTGCGTAGAAATTCGTACGAGAATGCATGTCATGGATTTTAACGGACCTAATAGATAAATTGAGTGGAAACGGAATGGTGATCTGTGAGTACCCTAGCCAAAACTTCCGCAAATTTAAAGAAAACCCACAGAAAGCCAAAATTCCCGCATATTGAGAGGGGTTCTTTCATTCCCTAATTGAAAATATGTATAATTTTTTGATACTTAATCTCGTTGGATTCTACAGTCATCTTAATAGCAACATGAGAAATGAATGCGTTAACCGACTATTTGTCAGTGATAACGAAATTTACTCCAAAACAGTGGCAAAACTCCGTAGTTTCTGACAAAATTTTCTGTAGTCTGGCCATACCAACATCAAATACCAATTTCTGTTCGGAATGTATTCTTCGAACGCTCGTTGTATCGTCGCAATTTGAAATTCTTCTATTCATTTTTAGAAAAAAGCAACTTTAGAAGCGAAAGACCAACTCGCGGAAAAGTCAAACAATGCTCAAAAGACTGCGCTCACTTCGGTCCATCTTGTGCAATCTCATATGAGAGACTCAGAAATCGGTGGTTTTAACAAGTTTTTAGGAATCGGTTCTTTCTTTACGTTTCATAAACTTCCTTCAAAAAAGTCTCTTGTGTTATTCTTGTTCCGTCATTTAACGTCCTCTGGCTGCCCTCTGAAAAGTAGATGATAATCGCGTAAAGAGAATTCTCCGAAGTGAGGGAAAAGTGAGCGACTTCTGCGAGTTTGTGAAGCTCAGGGCTCAGGAGCAGTAATAGGGAACCAGATTATACGGCAACAAAACCTCAAGGGGTATACATTTCAAAAGCTCTTGCTATGCTTGAGTACACGTAGAACTATCGTACGACATGAAGACTTATGGCTCAGAAATCTATCCTTATAGTTACACGAGTCAGAAGCTCACTCACGTAACCGCAAAAATTTCAAATGCTTCAGCGCTAACGAATCCTGCTTCATGCATGATTGTATGGCGTTTACAAACGATCTTGCTCACATTACGCAGAAGATATTCATATCGTACTGGAGAAATCATTTTCAACTCTCATGGTTTTTAAGAGTTTCTCACCATGTTCATCAACACGGTTTTCTTAATAGTCTATGATGCTGAATAACACAATTGTTCTTCTTTATTCTTTTAATTTTTGGCTATATCTTTCTGCGACTGGGCAGATTTATGACTTGAGTTATTACACAAGTACTAACTCACAGACGCGCGCACACACCCACACACACCGTATTTCTTGAAGTTCGCGAATCAAAAATTCTCATCCCATGGATAAAAACGCGGAAAATAAATAATATTTATTATTTAAAAAAAAATTTTTTCGATGCATTCTCAATCTCTTTTAGAGGTTGTTTTTTGGGGCCTACGGTTTAAGCTGGCTTCCGAACCACTGAGGCCACCGAAAAGGCACGTGAAAAAATTCACATTGATGCCGGCAGAGATTCGAATCCTGGGCCTTCTGCGTTGAACACCAGGACCTTATCCACTGGGCCCGCGGGTGTTTCTAATTAATATTTAGTATCAATCTTGACGACTGGAGTGATCTATGTGGAGTGAAGTGGAGTGATCCGTTTCGATGTGTGAAAAAGCCAGCAAATCAGCTGAGAAAAATCGGAAAATGAGCTGATATAATTTGACCCGCAAAGCCAATCAGATATATTTAATGATTTGAACTTCCCGCGAGTGATAAATAGAACACCGATCATATCGATCGAGTATCTAAATTGTTTTGAATCTTGACAACTTTTTGAAAATGTCAGAAACAATTTTAAAAATGATGGTGCTATAAGTTTAATCGTGGATGAAAAATCGTTAAGTACTTGAATCGATACTGGCTATGGATTCATGAACAGGCCAGTAGATAGAAAACTGGGATCTATCCTTCCTAGCTATCGTCAAAAGAGGATTTTGATTCGGTTTGATCAAATGCTCTTCGGCACATGGTTTGGAGTGTCATTTTCCACATCACCAACTCTGCTTTGAGTCTTCGGCCAACTGAAGACGAAAGAAGCTACACCATTATCTTTGTTACTGTCATGAAAAATGTGGATTTTTGGCAGAGAATCTAATCTTCATCACGATTAGAGAATGTTACTCAAATATTTTTTCACATACTCGTAATCAACTTCAGCTCGGGTGTACGTGGGCCAGACATTTAATTCTATGTTGAAAAACAAAGTCAACAAATAAGCTGATAAGAAGAAGCATTCACAACTCGGAGTGACTGATCATATTAAACGAGCCGTGTGAAAATTAGAGAAATCAGGAGACGGCCGAAAGTTTGCTCGCTGAAAATGATACGCGACATTCTAACAATGTTCGATGCCCTGGTGCTGTTATGTTTGCTTGCTTGTGCCTTTTTGCGCAACCTAGTGGATCGTATGGGTCTCGATCGGGGGGCTGTGTTATCTTAACAAGCTTAGCCTCGTTAATCCGCTTGTAAGCTCGTGATGTCTACAAGGGGTCACCTGTTCACGTAAAATGCATTCGTTTTGCTTTCACTTTTCTCCTCTACTATGCCTTGTTCACCGTCTGTGTGTATGAATTCATCCAGCACAGAATTTTCTATTCATCTCCATTTGTCTCGCCCTTACCCTTAATTCTTCGCAACGGTGTAAATGAGTATCTCGTCATCGGGAATGACCCGATGATGAATACTACAAGATTCATCCAATTTTTTTGCTATAAAATTTCTTAAATCATTTTGTGATGTACCCATTATCCTGGGCACATTATCCTGAGCATATCATATGGTTTCCGAGTCGGCTTCTCCGATTAATTTCTTGATTTGGTGAAGAGAATTGATAGCTGACGACAAATGGATCAAGACTGATCAGACACTATCACGGTATTCAGACTTTCTGGTAGCATCGATTATTTCAACCATTGTGCAGGGCATCATTATATGTGGGAGTCGTTCAGAATCATGATGAAGTAACAATGAATCTAATATAAAAATATCAGAAAGGGTAAGCTGCTCTTTGAATCCACCCTGCATTTCTCGATCAGGTGAACCGCATGAATTCTTTTCGTAGCGAGCTTGTAGCTTCCTCATGTTTTTGAAAGGTGACATAATATTTTGAATTATTCTTCTAAGCATTGCTTGAACGTTGGAGATAGAAATCCGCGTTGATCTAAATATGGTGCCTAGTCCACTCTGACTCTGAACTTTTTATCTTTATGGAAGGTGGACTTCGTTACATTTATATTTCTCTTAACTTTGGACCCCATAACTTGAATTGAGGGTATGCAGCTTTCCCGAGAGATATAGAATCTTGAGTCTGTCGACTATTTCTTTATTATCCACATCGCGAAATTGCATAGTAGGCCTTATATGTACGTCAGTATCTTAGAGAGGAGTGCGTCGTATCTTTTTTCAGGGGTGAATATTTTCCAATTTTATTGCAACCGCGTCGGTCGACTCAACGATTGGCATCATAAAGGGTTAGATTTGTGCATTTCTGCAGACTTACGCTTTGTATGGTCGAAGACATCCTCCCACAAAAGTCAATATTGTTTATTTTATTTATAGGACTCATCCGCGATTTGCGTTAAATTTTGATCTGAGAAGTGGCTCGGGGCGAGGCTCGGGGTCGAGCCATCGTGACTGGCCCAAGTTTGATAAAGAAGATTGTGTGGACTTGAACACTCACTTGTGAATTTGCATCAAAATCTCTGAAATTCAACATTCTGGAATTTCTTCAAAAATGTGTTTTTCGCGAAGAACTCGCATCTTCAAATACTCGCATCTTCAAATTCCTAAAATGATAAAAAGTCACAACCTCAGACCTCATTTTATTCAATCACGCCCACATACTGTTTCAATGAATGAAGAAACGACTACAATTTTATAAGGGTAAGCTAGACCACGAAAAATTCTATTGAGTAATCTTCAGACCAAATAAAATTATATTTTCAATTCCATCGAATTCTTAGAATTTTAAGTGAACAAAAGACTCGACGGGCAGTCTCTTATCTACGTTCCGCAACTTATTTCCTCTTTTACTCTTCAACAAAGGCCTGCGTTGAAAATTGTGAGCGAATGAAGTGGGCCTGCTCTACGTTTCGTAGCAAGCGGGTCTACCGAGTTGTCCGGTAGAATCTATTCGAGTTCCCAAGCAGACTGAATCCAACCTAACTACCGTGACACTTCGGTGGTGTGGATTTGGGTTTCGGGCAGTCTAAACTCTTTGTTTCTCCCAGTATAACTTCAAAAACAATTATCAAAGTAAGTTAGGTTCAGACTATTCTCGGGTTCCTGTGTCACTGTCAATCAAAGTTTGAAAGCGAGTAAAAGATCTCGAAAAGCGACAGAGAGATTGACAAAGTCTTCCCGAGCGCGAAGGGAATGTGCTATTACATGAATAACTGTCCGAAGAATCAGAGATAGCGGTGTCCGAATCCTGCTTGAGTAAGAATTTTTTCATCTCTAAATCATTTTTACAGAAAATTGCAGTCTGCCGTATCAATAGACAGCTCTAAGATATAAGAATATCGAAGGTTGTAGTTGAAAATTACTTCAAGGCATGGACGTCCGATGATGATGTCTATAGCTCAAAAGAACCGATAAACTCGGCGAATTTCATGTAAATAATTTCGCCCTCGTGGATGTCAATGGGTTGCTACTCTGTTGCATGACAATTTTTGAAAATAGTTCTCGTGTCACAACTTCCAAGCAGACGTAAAAAGAGTATCGACCTAGCAATATTTTTTTGCTTATTTTGAGCAAGGTATATTTCGTTCACTCAAATGTATTCAACACCTGAGCGCATATGGGCGATTTTAACACGATAGATCGATTGCAGGTGCCCTCGTGTCAGAAAAATTTATGAAAGCGAGACGCGAATGCTATTTTCCTATTCCTATATAGGCTGCCGAAGTGCCAATTTTTTATACCTGTTCGAACTGAAGTTGGGTCATTGCGCGTCCTCGGGGTAAAAAGCATCACAATCATACGAAGTGACAATCATTTCTAAGTCCATACCGATTTTTCTCTACACACTGGCCGGTCTGTGTATCAGTTTACACAGATTGTTACGGATAATACATACGCGGGATACAACTGAGGAGGGGTGGCAGCCCGACCGAGACAGAAATTTGGAAAAAAGAATGAAACGAGAGGGTGGCCGGATGGAATCTAGCACATAGAAGAGTTTCGCGGTAAGAGAGAAAATACAAAGCCAGAGAAATTGAGCACTGGACCCAACGAGAACAAACATCGTTAAGGGTAAGCGCGATAGCGGTTTCGCTGTTTTCGCGCGCTGACAACCCTCCGAGACACTCTTGTTATATTTAAGTGCGAGAGAAACGGCAACACAGTGCATGGCAGGCGCAAGGGATGAGATGCGCGAGAATACCAGTGGAAATGGGTGCGATTCCGCTTGAGCACCTCTTTTACATTTCTACTTCTACAGTTTCAAGAAAGCTGAACCGCGGAGAGTGAAACTGTATAGAAGTTTTCTCTTGGCATTTTCATATTGATAGAGGTCGTCCGTTTTATGAAAACGTCATCGCATTTGGGCCTAAATTTATCCAGTTATTTTATTTTCGAAAACCGGATCGCGTATACGTTGAGCATTTATCAGACCAAAATGTTTTTTTAGGGTTCGTCGAATTCGTAGCTTTAATCGTGGTCTGAGAAATGTGAATATTGGATCACTTGCAAAAGTTTTTTTTTCCATCGTCAGAATGGGGCAATTTCAGCTGAAAGGCTGTAACTTTGCTTCACTTCCTGGATAAAATATTGCAGGATCCCTGTCTGTGTACCCAGTTTTGGCCACTGGTCACAGTTATTGCTAACATTTTGCAAAGCAAAAGACAACACGCACAAATTTTGTGCAGTTCCAACTGTTTCCTTTTCAAATAATGCCGATAACAAGGAAAACCCAACACCAAACAACTGACACAAGTTTACGCGCGATGTTCATGATTTTCTCTACAATTCATCCACATTTGAGGCATATCATTGGATTCGACTGCTTTCACTCGCTGAATGCGAAGCGGAGAAAAGACGAAAACGAAGCGTGACCTTAGCAATAGCGGAGTAAGTTGGCCAAACAGTATTGAAATTGATAGACGATCGCTGTGAAATTGCTGCCGCAGGACATCCACTTTGGGGAGAAGTTTTCGCGCGAGTGGTTCGAGGCCGGGGAGGAGCCAACGTCGGAGGGGGCCGTCCACGGGCCCGAGGGCCTCGCCGGGCTGCTGATGAGACGGCACGACACCGAGGCCGGCCGGCGCGCCGTTCGCTCCAGGATGCTGAGAGTCTGCAAGTGCCACGGTAAGCGTCGCGGCGGGCCACGTTCGAGGGCTCGCAGCTCGCGCACAGCCCGAGAATCGCCAGCGGTGCACTCGACTGAAAGACAATCCCTCGCGAATGAATCATGACGGAGACGCGCGCTCCGAGCTGTGGACGCGGTGCAAAATGCGAGCTCGCGAGACTCGTCGAATATCCGATCGGCCGGAGCACGGCTTAGCGTCGACGGGGCCGCGGCCGAGCTAATTAAACAACAACGCGCGCCGTGCCCACTCTGCAAATTCCGCCCTTTGATCATGGGGGCTTATCGTATAACGCAATCTTGGCGGTGCATTTCGCGATTCATGCATGTTGTACAACTCTTGAGCTTCTTACTCGGTTTAATCTCTCGAGCGTCAAAAGGAAAATACGATGAGGCCTAATGTTTGGACGCCCACCCCCCGCGAAGCGCATATGTGCGAGGGATTATTCGCGTGCAGTTTCCACGATCGAAGCTCTTGTTCAGTTGTCGCCCGAAAAAGAGCCCACGCTTGACAATGGAAGGATCTACGAGGAATCTAATGACTCGAGCAGAAGCTGTGACTCGCGATTTATAGCTTGATTCATAGCTAGCTCTTTGAAGTTCGTTTTTATGTCAAAGTATAGGATGGTCTTCGTGTTACGCTGGAAGCCATCTCTGTGCATGAGAGTACACAATTGGTCCATTTCTTCTCAGAAATGCCTCGAATTAGAACATGTTCGGCACAAAAGATGTGTTCGGAAAGTCATATTTCAGGATTTGAAGTCTTATGGGGGTTTTATGATCATTCGAAATCGACCATAAAGCGGATCATGGGTTTTCGAGGAACCTCAGGTTGGCGTGAAATTGGAGCATCTTCAAGAGTTTAATCCTATGAATCTTCATTGTTTTGATACAGCTGTGGGTATCAGTATTGATAGTATGTCTGTGCAGGAATTAATAGGTATCAATCATTGACAGAGCGAAGGCAGTGATTTCTTTCAAATTCTAGGGTTAGAATTGGATGGGTTCTTTAATCGTTCTTGTAGACTTATGAAGTAGACCTATGAGCTCTATACGTTTCGAATTATAATATTGAAATGTGAGTGATGAAAAAGCTGTCAATGTGCCTAATGAGGTCAGTGAATTGTACTGACGAAACGTCACAAATAAACTTCAATTTGCAAAATCGGGTCGTGGCGTTTCATCCATGCAATCAAGATTGATTGAAAAGTCTATCCAATCATATAACTCAATGAAAACGATTCAATATTTCTGTAACACCCTAGGATTAGAGAAAGGGCAATTTTGGTTTGCTTTTTATTTAGCAGTTTTATTGAGAATATCCGAGAAAAATTTAGCCTGAAACATCAATGTCATTTTGTACCATGTTTTTCCCTGTTTCGACTCTTCAGTGATGGAATCGAGTTCATTTACAATATGAGTTTTTTGCCAAAATTCAGCCCGATTAAGCGAATAGTTTGCGGGAAGAACAGGAATAGCCAATTACTTGCCGCAAGGTATAATATATCGGCTCAGGCAGGCGGATCACCTTGAGCAAACTAATTCGGCCAGTGATTGTCAGGGTGTCTCACGTGCCAATCAAAATTTAGTTTATCCATCGCGTATGTAAAATTGGAGTGTCTCGACAGCCGGTTCGCCGCATCAGAATAATTTCCTCTCTTGTCGCATCCCGCTGTCTCGGAGCTCTGACTTTGGCGGAATATCTTGGCGATACACGCGTCGCCGCGTAAGCCGCGCCGCCGGAGCGTTTCCTCGAGCAATTTTTCAAGGCCT
>JAPYYZ010000889.1:477-21242 GCA_030522705.1 Eretmocerus eremicus
AGATAGTAGTGACATCGGCCAACAACGAATAATGTAGCGTCATGATCTCCTAGAGATTCAATCTGAATACCAAACGTCTCGTCGTGGCCAGGAATTTTTATTATTTTAAATAAATTGTATTTCCTTCGCGCAACTATCTTTTCGTGGAAATTCAAACGTTTTCCTTTTAAATCTTCAATTCGTTAGAAAGTACTTATCAAATTGATTAATGAAATTGTCGTAGTGCATCAATTTACATTGAAGTGAATTTAGAGTATGGTCGAAAGCATACCTTGATTGGTGAGGGTATGTATATTTTCTCCTGAAACTTGATACGATGTGGTACGTATATCAACTTATCAATCTGATATGTAGATATGAGAGGGCGATGGGCCAGTTGATGGAAGAATACGTTAATCAATATCCCTCATAGAAAATGGAAATGAAATTGGCCAGGAATGGGTCAAAACTAGCTAGTTTCTGGTCAAACTGCCTAGTTTTTAGCCATCTCACATTCGCTTTTCTACCAGGGGTATCAGTCCTCTTGTATTCAAAAAGCACACAAGAAACGTTGACACTCAATCGTGACACTACACATGCAGGGCGTGGGCTTATCCGACAATTGGAATCACATTTTGGATTTGTTTTTAAACCGTATAGAATGGTAAAGTTTAACAGTGTCTACAGTAGTTCCAGTTTGCGGTACTTGAGAGAGCTCATGTCTAATCCGACTTCGGAATGTTTCATCTTTGATATTCGCTTGACAATTACATCTCCGATCTCTGAATGAGTCTTCGAAAAATTAGGTACCATGTCAGGGAATGACGAGTACGCTAACAAATTTTCCATGCGTTGATGGCCATATGTTTCCCGTGTTTATTTTGTGGGTGACGTTTGGTCGAACTCATCGTAACTTACTTCAAGCTCGAGCTTCCAGCGCGAGCACACGGTATAAAGAAGCTCTTTCGAATATAAAATGTATGTCACAGTGCGCCCAATTTTAGAAGATACCGCCAATTTCTTCAGAATACTCATGTAGAGAGAAAAATCTTCATAAGAATCAATGTATGTTTTTACGCCTTCTACGGGTTTCTCGAAAATTGGCGCAGATACGCAACTCGCCAAGTGCATCCGACTTTGAGAAGTTTCACTGTGTATGCATGCCATCTTCCCTCTAAAATATATCTGATTGACATGAGCAGTCGGGGCGATGGTTATTGTCAACCTCCACAACAGATGTGAGAGCATGAAAAAAGCGGAAAATGGAACTTTTTAGACTTACACTCTACTTTGCCTGCACGCTCTACAGGCAATTCGCATATTGCTCGGGCAAAGTCCAAAAAATACATCCGTTCTAACTTTGCTGCAAAAAGCTCCTCATCAAATTTAAAAATACTTTTTAATAATATTCTGAAAATCATTCCCATAAATCGAGTATCATATTTCAGTTGCTACGTTTTCTGTTTCAGGGTATTTTTGATATTTGTGAAAATGGGTACTCCGGTATACTTTCTAAATATCGGAGGGGATTGATGGAGAGGGGGGGGGGGAGGGTACTTTCTCGCAACAAAATCGAGATTTGTTTAGGAATGCAAACATTCCTTTTAGATACTACGAAATCCCTCCATTGGGCCTTTCAATAAATTCATTACCGATAATATACAATTACTGTTTCGAACAGTCCGCAATTCCTATTCCTATACGTCAAAGACGATGAAACCTTGTAAATGATTGACCGTTGAGACTGAGACAACACTTGGAAAAATATTTTCTTTTGATTATTCAGCCTGCTTTTTCCAATGCATGCTTCATTAGTATTTCGGCGTAGAGTTCGCTCATCAATATACTCATTGCATCTCTATATATTTTACTTCACTTATCAGAGTTCACCTTTTCACCCACCTCGCCATTTGCATGATCACATTTTTCAGTTCATGGTTCTCTGAATGCTCTTCCTGAATTTTGGAATTATTTCCAGGAGCAGAACCAGTCCGGTTATCGCCGGGATGGGAAGGTACCAATAGACCAGAAGACGAACTCAATTTCAAGGGCATTACAATGGACCAAGTGGATTTAGAACTCAACCCTCCACGGGACAGGTATTTCCACCATATTCTACTGCATAATATTAGTATGTTGTATTAGGTAAACCTTGCTAATCAGGATATAAGTATGATTCATGTTGAATGCTTGTTGTTCAAAGATCGTTGGATTATTCAATTCATTTATAATCTACATATTTCGTCAGATTGAACATCGTGTTATTAATCATGATACTACATGGGATTGGTGCCTTGATGCCGTGGAATATGTTTATAACGGCGCAGGACGTGAGTATCTTAGTTGATTGCAATATGTGAAGATGAAATTCAGAGTGTACATGAATGTGATCGTCATGTCCTTTTTCAATTTCTTTTCCACAGTATTTCTCGGAGTACAAATTATCTGCAAATTACACAGGTCAGAATACGACATTATCAGAGTACTACATGGGATCAGTGTCGATGACGGCTCAAATTCCAAATTTCATCTTTAGTTGGTTGAATATCTTTCTGCCTCTAGGGTGAGTAAATTCAAATCGTATCAAACTTTCCGAGTTGAAACCATAAAAACTACTGACCTGAGGTTCTTGAATGCATGATTTGTTTCGGTCTTAATTAAATCTAACAGCGACAGACGCTGACCAAAATCCATTTCCGTCGCATTTATAGCATGCTCAAATGTAATGCTTGCTGATTCATGCGATGAAACTTGTCATCAAAGGCCGGAATCGTTGTAGAAAAATCCATCTGCGCTGACAAATCAAAATCTAACCACTATCTATTGTCAGTTTTGAGACAATTTCTAAATACAAAACTTATTTCCCCGGTTATCTGTCGCTCATGGCATCACAGAATTTCATTTGAAAGATCGAGCGCAATTGCAGAAAGTGATGAGCAATCGGCGCATACGCAATTTTTAATATGCAAAATTAAACGATATCAAACAATATCCCCATCCGACAAAACTGTGTGAAATACCATATTCCACTTACGGAAGCAGTCCTTTTATCAAAATTGTAACAATCTTTTTAGTTGAGCAGAAAACGTAAGTGAATTTTGATAGGTATCGAGGTTCCGATTCGTTCAACTCTTGTATGTGATGTGATATTATTTCCAATCTAAACATTTTCCAATAAGGGTTTCCTTTTCTTGGAAAAATGTGTACTAGGCTTGTCTTTTTCTTCAGAACTTCTCTCTTGTATCAGCATAATTTTTGAATCTTACTTATGAGCTTTCATCTAAAAAAAAATACTAAAGTATTCGAGATAGAATTTCATTGATTAGCCTTAATTTTACTTTTTCAGAGGCAAGTTAACGACTCGCATAGTATGGGGCATTTTGATACAAGCACTAGTGTTCGTTTTCACAGTTTTACTTGCCATGGCAGATATTCTTCTGGGTCACAATGGCTTCCGTTCTCATCTTAAACAGTGAGTACGGCTCATAGCTTAATGGAATCGGCAATATCATTTTTATTTGGGTGCATTTGTCTTTCCGTAGTTTCTGGGGGTATTTATCAGAACTCAGTATTTGGCATGGCAGCAAAATTACCAAGCAAGTACACTGGAGCAGTAGTTTTGGGATCGGTAAGAGTCTATCTAAAAATATCATTCAGTCTAGTAGATTAGAATGACTCAATCTGTCGATAATTGAATGCAGGAGTGTATTGACATCTTCTTATCGTGTTACAGAACATAAGTGGAACTTTTACGTCTGTGGTCAAAATTGCTGCCTTGTACTTCGCCCCAAGTCCCAGGACTTCTGCCATATACTATTTCATAACAGCTCTCTTTGTACTCTTGGCATGTTTTGACACGTATTTTGCTCTTCCAATCAACGTAAGTAAATATTTTACCTGGAAGTGTTTCACGCAATTTCTCCGAATGATTAAACCTTACATTCTCTTTAGTATAGCTTCATAAATCATCGTATTTTATCAAGATTGACCCACCGACATTCAAGCGCTTTCAAATTCAATTCATCGTTCTATATCATTGAAAAATTTCAAATTGTTTTGTATTAGTTTCGAACAAGACGATATACTTTGCACCGATGCAAGGTCTGACTATTTTGTCACTCAGGATTAGTACTCCCCCAAATGATGGGAAGGAAAAAAATTCATCATGTTCCCTGAAAGTCTGACAAGCGAGGTGCATGTAACACGTTTAACAGTACCCGTACAGTAAAGAACTAATTTTTTCAACAAGACTAAAATCAAAGTAGACTTCCTGGTCGCAACGTTTTAAAAAATTCTTTGAATGGTAAAATCGTACTTATTTGGGTTTTCATTGATGTTGTACCGACAGAAATCCAAGTTTTATTAGCAATGCAGGATGATGTTATTGATAGGTCATTCTTCCCTACAGCGATTCTATCGATACCACGAGTACATGAACGAGAAAGAGGCTAAGAAGAAAATCGAATTCAATTCGGGCAAAGAAGTGAAAGTACCTTTGTGGACAGTCTTCAAACAATGTGCTGGCCAATGTTTCAACGTTTGCTTCGTTTTCTTCGTTACGCTTTCCATTTTTCCAGCCGTGCAGATTTCCATCAAAGGATCGCCAGATTTTATAGTCCCTGAAAAGTACTATGTAGCTATCATGTGCTTCCTAACATTCAACGTGGTTGCCATGCTCGGAAGCTATGTGGCAACTCTTTTCCAATGGGTAAGTTCATTGCCTATAAAGTTTTCTTATGTACTTGTCGTAGGATACAAATACTTCAATGGTGCGTCTTGAATTATTAAATTTCAATCAATCCGTCAAAAAGTATTGATGAGCATTTTACCCACATACACTAAAATAGATATTTATGGTTTCCAAAACTTTGACAATGATCTCTCCGAAGAGCGTTTTTATTAATCTAATACTAATACGTAATGAGTGGTAATTTTCGATAGAATTTTCCATCTCATCTAATGAAGGGATTTTCTCTTTTTTCCCTTAGCGTCCCAAGTCTAATGTTGGAAGCATAGTGTTCCCTGAATCTTTACTTACAATTCATCTGTCATGACATTAGACGTCTTCTTCTCGTAGGATTGATATATTCGGAAGGAAAAACGTGTTCGCTGTTCTGAGGTTTTACCATAATTTTATGATAGAAAACTGGTAGATAATTCACGTGACCACGAGCAAGAGACGATTAGAAAATAAATAAATATTATTCTGTAGAGTCTCTTCTTGAAACTGGTTGGAATAATAAACATTCTATTAATTTCAGCCCAGCAAAAAATATGTTATCATCCCGATACTGTTGCGTGCTGCATACATCCCACTGTTCCTAATTTGCAATTACTTGCCCAAAGGCGTCACTCACCGAGAATACATTCTCATTCAGGACGATTGGATCTATTTCGCCCTTACAGTGACAATGGCATTTACTAGTGGCTACTTCTCATCAATTGTCATGATGTATTGCTCCACGTAAGTAACATATTGAAATGTTGACGTTTCGTCTAATAGTTGAGATAAGTGTAATTATTGCACATCTCTTTCGTTAATGGCGAAAAGGATAATTTTCTTCCATATCGTGAGAGACGGACGTTTCGGGACATACTCAGAAGCCCTCGAAACGAAAAATATTGTTCGCTCCGAGCTTCCTTAGTCATTTCGGTGCTGGGTTGACTGGTTCCTTCTATCCAATAGTGGGACCGAAAATAGCACACACAGCAAAAGATGTCTTTCGATCTGTTTTCCAATAACGAAAAAAGGCTTCTCGTAACAAGTTAGAGATTTTCCTGTGAATGTGCCAGGCAGTTTATGTAAATTGAATTTTGTGAAATTTTTTCTATTAATTGAGGTCTGACTATAATGTTTGTGAAAAAACATCAAATTATATTTCATCTACTTTGACGCAGTCTGGAATGAACATTGATTCAAATTTTCTTACTGATAAATCCTTTCGAATAGTTTGCGTTTTCCATTTTTCCTAGTATTCGATAAAAGCACGAAGGCTTGTTATTCCGCAAACCGAGTGTTTATTACAGGTCTGTAACGAATGACGACTGTCTGTAAGGGCTTTTCAGACAGTCGTCATTCGTTGCAATGATCTATTTCTTACCGTTACTAATGCGTAAGAAGTATTAAACTTTCAAGAAATATTTAACATCGTGAGGATAATCAAATTACATAATTTTACTCGTATCTTCTCAATCCATGCACATCGGCTAATGAAGTGCGTCGGAAGATCCTAGGAAACCGCAAAATTATATTCCTCATTATTGCAAAAACGTTTCAATGTGTTTGAGTACGTTTGATTCTTCGATTGATTCATGAATGTTGATGTAGGAACTTGAGAAAATCTTACATTCTGTTTCAGCACCGTGGAGCCTCAATATTCTTCAACTGCAGGAATGTTTGGCGCAGCCTCGCTCGTCACTGGGATTTTCTCTGGTATTCTCTTCTCGTGGGCAATTCCGCCGATTGTCAAATACTTCGGTTAAAGGAGTCTCGCTTTTAAGTTGATCCATCTCAAAAAATTAGTGATCAGATTCGTTTGAATCAGAGAAGAATAAGTCTTCCTCAAACTTGATTTACGTTTCACCTGAACTTTCTAAAACTCGAGCTTTTGTAAACAGAACAATAATGCCAGATAAATCAGCCGAATACTCGTTACAGACTTTGATAGCCTGTGGAAATGCAAAAAGATAGTGCAGTGACGCACATACTAATTGTGCAATGAAATGCATTTTTATAGGCTTTGCCATGAGCTGATGGGTCTTTTGGACTGCAGTAGCGTCAGAACGTATCATAATTTCGATTTGAGTGTTAATCTGGTCTGTCAAACGGATTTTTGATGACAAGTTCCTCGATTCTTTAAATCAATTATTTTACAACATCTCGAGCCTCTCCAAGCTGATGATACTTATCTCCACATTGTATCATTTGGTAACAAATGTTTTACTCATGCTACAAGTTTTAACAAGTATTGGTCACATTTTAATTTGTTCTTCAAAGAAACTGTAAATTTTCGGATTTTCTTTTTTTACTATCAGGGCAATGTTTTTAACTTGTTTGACTATTGTGCGATCTGACTGTGAGTTGTAGAATTTGAGAAGGCTACAAATAATTTAGTGACCATGCTTTGAAGTCATGATTTTTTGCAGTAAGACGTCTTGATAGTGATTCAATCAGTGTAATAGATTTTAAAGCATATTTTACTCGAGAAAGTAAATTTACCGTTACAAAGATTTATGGAGTTCAATTATATATCATACATGGCAATAGTATGGTATATAATATGACTTGATGAGATTTCAACGTTTTGTTTAATAATGTCAATTATTGTTGCAAAATAAGCATCTTGTCATGTGAGCTTTCTTATTAGTACTCTAATTGCTGTTTCAACTCAACTTACTGACCAACTTTGATTCATGAAGCATAAGACTCTTATCTTCGATCTCCAGAGTCAGGCTGTTAGCAATGATATCTTCATTGCTCAAACTAGGCAAAGTATTTCATTCTGAACGAAGAGCTTTTGAATTTGCAAATGTGGATTCAGTCATCTTTGAAATGAAGAATAAACATTGTGAATCACAGCCGCCTGTATGTGCAGCTTACGGATTTCCAGGAGAGAAAAATCCAGGTTAATGCGTAACAGCGAAAAATATCTTGAGACTTTAACTGCATGGTAAAGCCCTTGAGTAAGGCTGTTGAACGATTTGTTAAACAGGGAATTGATGAGATTTTTATTATTATAAATTTTTATACCATCATTTTTATCTTTATATATATATATATATGTGTATGTATGTATAGATAATGTATTGTCATATGCATCTTTTATATGGCTTGTGATGTATTTTGCAAATTCAGAATTCATAATTTGAGCGCATACAATCATTTGTGTTGAATTTCTTGTGCAAGAAGTTTTTTCACGCGATATGAAGTATCTGGGCCATAAATGATAAGACAATCACGGACTATTCTCATACTAAACAATTTTCTTGAATCTGGGTAGTTCATGAATAACTTATTTGTCCACATGATGATTGCGAGGCTAGAACAGTTAGTTCATCAAATCCACTGGGGGCTGTTGTTACGGATGTCAAGCAGTAGTGCATTCGACTTCATCATCGCGAATTCAAATCCACATTCAAGTGGGAAATAGTTTTTGTCAAATAATGATTGATACTTTTACATCCAATAGTGTGAAGGTATTTATAGTAATCCACAGAAACTTATTTGAGAAAATGAAGTAACAGAATGTTTGTGACAATTTTTTAGTGGGAAAACCTTCTCACATCCTTTGAAGATTGGGAGTTTGCTTGATCTGCATTGTCTCGATTAATGACTCAACGAACCCTGATGTACCCTACAAATTTTCTATCTTAGAAATGGAAGTAGATGAGTTCATTCAAAAAACTTGGTGAAATTAATAGAAATCAAAAAAGTTGATCAGCATCGTAGAGGATTAAAGAGCATCCTACACTTGCAAACGTAACTTGAGTCTCTAGTATTAAGGACGAATTTATCAGTCACATTCGAATATTTCTGTAAATTACTTTTTGAACTGATCATTTTCTCTGAATAACAGTGTTATTCTATTCGGAAAATCATCTACTGAACTCTTGTGAAGGTTCATTTCCAAAAACTAGAAATAGTTCGTCGCCCAAAGGAAATTACATTTCTACCAAGTGATTCCTGCTGATGAGGCGAATCATTTAAAAAACATTGTTCAAAATTTTCACCCGCCAGTAATTCATAAATCATGTGCTAGAAATACTAATGCTAAATTTATCGATTCAAGAATAGCAAAATGTACGTGAACTAATTATTGACTTGCTGTCATGAATTTTGTATCGAGAAAATGTAAATAGCTTGTTTGAATGGGGAAATTCGAGGAGAGATTTTCAACTACTTCCAGTAGATATAAAAATATTGTGTAGATAAATTAAGAGATACAAATGAAATTTTACACGCAAATAACTTGCATCTTTTAATACGAGCAAAGCCAATTACCCGCTCATCATTACAATACTGTGAAAAGGTATGAATCGTGACCTTGTGGTCAACCGATGGCGACCTAGAGAGATTTCAAACCCATTATGTGTAAGTAATTAAGCTTCTTGAAAATGTACGAGAGAAATGACTCGTAACCGACCGATAATAACATCCAAAAATGGATGTTAAAGCTTTTGCTTTCCACTTTTGGACCTCACAGACTTTTTTGCGATGTGATAATCTCCCTCAGAGTTGCGAGAGCTCAAATTTTTTTCGGAAATCACCGAAATTGACGTTCTTAAGCTGGCGTAGAATAATCCTAGCACCCTTTGCGGGAGAAGTGGAGTCAAAATCTCACATAATACGAGAAGACTTTTGAATTCAGTGAGAGTTTTCTTAGACCCATCCACTCCCTAATATCGAGCAATGAAGATAAAACGTCAAATTTTCGGACGTATAAAAAATGTTGACTGGTAGTGGGTGATTCACATCGAACCCGCAATCCTTTGGAATTACATCTTTTGCAAGTTACAAGTTTGGATCGAACAGCAGACAATTTCATTGAATGGTCCATTTTGAGATGACAGTGAACTCAAAATTGTTGGAAAATAGAAGTATGATTTTGAAAGATGTAGACATTTTTTGTGTACAATAAAAAAAAACGATCCGTACCATTTTATGGTAATTGGCAATAAGAAAAAAGATAGATCCATTCCCTCCTGGGCATCCTTACTTGAGAGACAATTAATGCTGACAATAAATAATGAAATCAACATGGGTGTAAGAAATTCAGTATAGAGGAGAGATCAGCACAGGGAGTCAGTGCAAATGGGGTATTTTCATAAATTAAGTCGGTGAATATATATAACTCTCGGTTGCCTTGATCGGGCGTACTTCCGTCGTCCCTGTTTTAGCGTGGAATCTTTTGCTGATTTTTTCACGAAGAATTCATGAGATACTCTGGTAAATAATTCATATGAGATGTTGCATCGTCAATTTTCAATAAATTCTACAAGAAGTTTCAAGGAATTCATGTTTTCGAAATCAATGTGAAACCAAATTCCCATCAAAGCAATGCTTTTTTACGCGGTGTTTTTAAGGAACGCATTGACCGCGTAAAGACAGGGATGACTGTAGTTATATCCCGGATCGAACGGAACGATTTTCAGACAAAATTCGCATCCTTGAGTGCAGCACTATGATGAAGCGGGCAGTATTGTGAAAAACATTCTCATTAAACGTCGCAAGAGTGAACATGGTCCAAGTTGTATTTTGATTAGCTGTGAGTGAAAGTTGAGAACTCGCGTTAAAATGTCACTTTAACCCACATAATATCAGAATGAATATTTGAGAATATGTGAAGCACTGATCTTGTTTTGTACTGACCAAAATGTAAGAACTCAATAAATTTGTTAGATTGAAAATGGTCATTATTTCATCGAAAATCTGTTCAGCCCTGGGATGATAAGAAAATAGGTCTGTGGAAAAAATAGTTTATTTTTTGCACGATAATTTTTATACATTAAATCTATGCCTAAACGGAAAGGTCATGCTTGACCTGATCAAAATTTCTAGACTTAATTGAGATATGAGACGATTAAATCCATGCGGATTACGTATAGTTTTAGTTTGAGCTCTTGTTCCTTACATAACGTAAACTTTCTCAATTTTCTTGAAAGGAAAAACTTCCTTCGTCTTTGGGCATATAACATTGCCGTTGTTGTCTTGTGCCATTTTTTCCAAAGCCTGAACATAAAATTCATTCATTAATTCAAATTAAATATTCTTTCATGATAAAGCTTAGAATGATAATCATTTTAGAAATTTACCGTAGAATTATAAAAAAAACATATATGATTCTACTGTAAGTTGGTTCGTGGTTTCATGTGAAAAGCGCCTTTTTTTGACAAAAAAAAATGCATTTACAGGAATTTTTCCCGAAAATGAAATAATGCTAGAAGTAAACCATCAAGTAATATATTTCTTTAAAGGAAGAATACTTTACCTTCTCTCCGTAGACGTAACCATTAGGCATCATCATTGGTTGATTGTACTCATTGAGTGCTTTACCACTGATACTACAAACTAGTCTCGATTGCGAACAGTGCGCAAAAGGCAGCGGAGTTGCAAGTTCATTCAGAATTTCATGGCACACTGGACAACTTGGATTTCTGCCTTCTTTATTTGCACTATAGCATTGTGGTGTCTTGAGGGCCGACAAACCGGCTTGCAATGCGACTGTGAACACACTTTGACTAGCTAACTGGAAGAGTCTGTAATTCTCATGTCGGAATTGTTCGATCAATCGGTCCCACCTACAACACAGAATAAAGTTACAATCTGTCCCACAGCGTAGAACTTGGTAGTTTAAACACATGCCGTTTCTCATCCAATAAATCTTTGTATGGGCTGTGATGAGGATCAGCCGGAAATGCTAGTTGGCCCATGCAAGCTTGGATTTCTTGAAGTTGATAATCTTCGTAATTGGCGAAACATTTTCGTGCATGCTTCACAGCTTCGAGTCTTCGGTCCGTACGGACAAGTTCAATGAATTCTTGGACACGTAAATTAAACTCCATGGTACTGCCGAGTTTCCGGAGCTTCGATCGATTGTCATGACACCAGTTGAGACATCTGGCAGTTTCGTGATTTGCTAACGAGTTTTCCACTTCTCGGGAAACCATGAAGACATCTGGAATGAAATTTACTCAATTCATCTATTGCTTTTAAAATGAACATTTCCTCTCTCCACAAGGAAATTAATCTGAGAGACATGCCAGTACTGATTGGAAAGTGCAGTAGTGAATATTATAAATGTTACTTCGTGAAGATCTTATAACGGAATATAAATATACATAAGATTAAGGATCATATTCACCTATATTAGTTAAATCTCTGAGATCGCTGGAATTAGCAAGTTTCATCGCAGTTTTATAGTAACCTTTTCTAAGGAAGTACTCCACTAACATTCTATCTAATCGTTGTCTCCTCCATTGATTGACAGCACTTGGTGAAGTGTTGGCATGTTCTTTCAAATGATCTATTCTTCTTTTGCAGACCATACCAGCTTGTAACTCTTCAGCTATGGATTCTTGAGCTTTTCTTTTCAAGACCTGGAGTTTCGCAACAACACCGCCAAGTAAGCGTGTTATCTCGACTGGTGGCACACCTTTTCCTTCATTTCTCAAACCAACTTTTTCTAATTCATTTGCTGCAGCTTGAACATGGGAAACTTCTCTGTCCAATGTTTTCTGAGCTGATCTAAATTTCTTATTTAATAGCTCATATGGCACCTGAAAATGCAATTCAATTTTGTCTAATATTATATTCTAAATCTGGTTTGTGGAGAGTCTCACATGCAACATAAGCAGTAAGAACTTTCAATTCTTCAGGACTTGATTTCAAAATTTCATCTCCAATCAATGAGAAAACCATTGGGATATTTACTAGAAATGAACTGAGCAATCAAAGATTTTTCAACAGTAGTACTATTACTTTTGACCATTTGCTATAGGAAGCATATCCAAGTAGCTTATGCAGTGGTTTTGAAAGATTAATTCATGATAACAGGTCAAATAATCTTTCGACAACTAAAATAACAATATTTCTGTGCTGTTTAGCAAGTAGTAGAATAGACAAAAGGTAATCTAAATAAAATATCATGGTAGAAATAACAACATAGAAGGAATAGAAGCTAGTTTCAAGGAAAAAAATTTCCCATCTCAATGTAACACCAAGGAGGAGATGAGGAGAAAGAATGAGGAAGCCAAGAGAAATCCCAGTCTGTATAGAAACGAGATGTTTTCTTTCATGAATCAAAGAACCTAGAAGAATTCATGGAGTAGTCATGAAGGGAAGAGAGAAAGAGAATGGCCGAAGATGTGAAGAATAGGAAGGGCCAACTGGGAAGCCGCATTCATTTGACAGACAACATTGTCGCGCAAGTGGAAAGCATGGAAAACTACCGAGGGCAGCTCCAGCAGCATGTGGATAGGTACCTACTACGTTTCAGAGCTGCAGCTCGCGTCCATGCTTACCTTCAACGTCGGATGTTCGAGGCTTTTGATGTCCGACATTGTAGCGCAGCAGCAGCAACAAGAGCAACTTGTGTCGGCAATCACCTTGACGATTTTGAGGGCCCGCTGATGGCCGCCGACGATGAGGATTGATATTTTCAAACTTCTTCCCAGTCACTGTCGTCGCAAAATGCGTAAGACGATTTCGCCCGTTCTCCAAGGGAAGAGAATGGCAGGGGCTGCTTGCTTGTTATTTAGTCGCGAATCGTCATTGTTTCGCTTAGTTGCTCTCGCTCCAGGTGGACTCGACTCGGAGCATTATCTCGTATGTCAACAATCAACACTCGAGAGGACTGAGATTACTGACGGATACACTGTGAATCATTGTCTCAAGTCTTGTGAGATATTTTTGAAGGAAACAGGACAACAACAACATAGCAGCCGAAACAGACACTGGGCACAGCATGCACAGCTGACATTCCATACACTCACTGCATGCGATGCAACTCGGCGATGCACAGCAGCGATGGACTCTCTCTCTCTCGCGCGTCGCACAAGCGCACAACGTTGTCGTGTGTAAAATACACACACAAAACCGTGAAAACGCTCTTTTCGAGTTAACCGAACTGAGCAAAGGTAGGGGAACAAGGGGTAGAAAACCACTCGAGGGGAATATCTATACACTCCCCTTCTGCGTATTCCCGGAGGTATAAATTGCTGCTTCATGTACCTATTAGACCCCGCTGCAGCATTTCCCTACCTTTTTTACTCAATTTTATTGGGGTTTACGTGCATTTTCATTGGAAAACAACAAACCAGAAGATTATATACGTGAAAAAATGAATATCGAGGAGAATATGAAAGCATAGGCTCCAAAGATCGGTAATTTCAAGTTTTCCACTCCTTGTAATCCGTAATCTATACGAGAAACGCTTCACGTTTTACGAATTGTAGATTTCAGTTTGAAGATCCCTTGTACTTTCAACTTTTTATAACATTTGTTAATGTAACGAAAATTAAAAGTACGTTCAATAAGGAAATAATTTTCATCATAGTCATAAAAATTATAATAAAACACGGTAAGTTTATAATTTTGATTAATAATTAATGTACCCAACTTACTTATTGCCTCCGTATACGAATTTCAATAATATACTCTTATTGTGAAAGTATGTATAGAGAGAATAATAAATGGTTTCAACCGATCGAAATTGAATTTAGCGTTCGCTAGCTCGATATAAATGTTTTTGTTGCATTTTTCGCAATTGCGCGGATAAGCATTTGTTTTACTCAAAAGGTTGCCCAACATTTTTTACTCGACCAGTCTTAACTTTTCTGGGTTGATTTGATTTCTATCTCTAAGAACTTCGATCGGAACCCTTTTTTCAAAATCCTGACTTTCGGATCAGCCATTTTCATGAGCAAAATACGAAGCCTAGGTCGGCTTTGGGGGGGGGGGGGCTGTACCCCACTTGCCCTCCATATGCTCATCCCAAATATGAGCATATTAGTGAGACTTTACTGCACATTCAAATTGTCATTATACTTCGTCGAAACATAAGGAAATAAACTTTTGGAATGCCAAAAAGCTCAAGTTCCTTACTAGGAATAAAAGCGTTTTTTTTCCTTTTTTTTCGGTTTTTGACGCAACTTTTCATGAAGTACCTCGTCTCCAATAGGACTCAAATCACGAACTTTGAGCTCAGCAGGTCTTCTTTGTTCGTTTTGCATTTGATTCTCCGTCGAAATACCTTCAGACATGCGCATTTTTTAACGGGTCGCCCTGAGCAAATTCATTTTTGATCAAATAATCCGTAAAAATTGTTATTGTCCTATCATGCAGATAATAGAGTTCAACAAGGCTTGGATCCACCAATACAACCAGACGAAGATTTCGAGGAACAATCTCACCTTCACTTCGCTTCATTTCTCGAGGCTTTTCCCCCTTGAATTCGTCAGATAGTATCTAAACTTTGTCGAAAACGATTTTATCCCCATAACACAAATCCATCGGATGGATTTCATCATCTGCAAGAGTCGATTCAACATTTACCTCCTCTCATCTTTGGTAAAGCGGCGTGTCAATCCATTTGCGACCCAATGCTGGGAACATAAAGTATCGATTTCAAAATACACTCATATCGAGGCCGTGAGAGTATATTTGAATCTCAAAGTTTTGCGCGCCTCTCACGGCCATCTTTGCTCAATGTGCGCCATGTTGTCGTAAAGCACGCCACTTCCGCCCAGAAGCCTCCACACGCGGACTGCAAGCAGCTCTTCGCAAAGCTCGAACGACCCCAATTCTCTCCTCGAAAAACTAACGAGTCATTCTAGAATGCAAATTAATTCTTCCAGAGCGCCAAATCGTGATGGAAACCTTCGTCGCTCTTGTGGCCCACCCGAAAGCTCGGAGCTTTCGTTCGCACCGTCTCTAAATGCTCCGGGACAGTTCAAGGGCAGTCCTCGTGGCGAGTTTCGCGAGCCCCGTGCCACTTCCTGCGACGCTGCTCTCGAGCACGAGGCGCGCAATCGCTGCTCGTCCAGCAACGCGTCATCGAACGGTATTGGCGCGTCAGCCTTGACGAATCAACACGCGCCACGGAGTCACGACGAGTCACGCGGCTCGTCGCTGACGGTCAGTTTTCCCGCGCGGGCCACACGCACCGCTCAGTCGCCATATTGTCGCGGCAGCAGCCAGACGCCGATCGTTACTCGGCCGCATTTGTCGACGCAGACCCGGAGCGAGCATCGCCGTCCTCGCTTTGACCTCGGGGAAGACGCTCCTGAACAAGCGGCTTGGCTCCGGCAACAGAGTAGTGTTCGGAGATCGACTCCAGCACCGCGCAGACATCGAATCCTCGTCCCCGCTACACTTCCAGGTAAGAGCTCCGTTATGCGCTCTACATTCGCCGCTTCAACTCATTCATGACCCTATCTCATTGGGGACGCGTGATCTCTCCATCGTGGCTCTCGCGTTGACCTCGTCGTCGTGTACCCCCTAGATGCGCTTCCGGGTGACCCGATTCGTTTCCTCGCGTGAGCTCTCGACGTTTGGTGTAATTATTTGTATTCCGTATTTCTATACCGTGGGATAGGCGTTCGGAGCAATGGTCTACGTCGCGAAACGAAAAGCCGGCATGGCGCCCAGCAGGCCGGAGAGCGTCCATGGTCTTGCGCCCACGCTTGTGGCCCCGAATACAACGATTTTCGTGCGGATCACGAGCACAGTTCTCGTGACGTGGTCGCAAGTACGGCCTCGGGAGCGTTACGTAAGACGCTCGAGGATGCCTGTTTACCGCTTGTTGTCGTCGCACTTGTAATTTTGCCACGAAGCCACTCCGCAAAATGTTATCTCATCCTCAACCCGCCCCTCGCACTGCTGCAATTAACCGCATCTGCGAGGCACAGCGTCGGTTTTTGTGCGCAGTCGTTCCGTTTCGACTCATTCCATCGCCTAAGTGAGCACTGTTTTTTTTTTTTCATTTCTATGGTTACAGTTAGTCATTGATTATCGCCGAAATATCCACTATGATTCACACCTGATGCTTGCTGCTTTGAAATCGGAGCGGAAACAGTCGCATTATCCAGTATTCATGATTTTTCATATTTTGAAATTCGATTCGCATTCTGTTGGATTGCTCACTCGATTGTCGGAGCAAGTGAGCGCGGTCACCCTCTCATCGCATGATGTTATCAGTTCGATGCTCATCACGTTTTTGTTGTCTTTTACCACGTCGTCATGAACTTGAGCGTTAGTAATTCCTAATATGCCATATTGAAGCATTTTTTCAACAATTCTCCATCTAATTCGCGGTTTCTGTTGTTTCTAGACACTCTTCAGATTGAACCGTTGCGTGTATACTGCACTATTTTTCATTGTCGATCCGTTATTTTTAATGCCGACTATCAGGTCAGATACTGAAACTTTTTATTTCTTTTTGAAAAGGGCTGCGATCCAAACTTAGATTAGAGCGTAAGATTGAGCTTTAGATGTTTTCTGTCTCACAAAAATTCTAGTGCTCACTCATCTAAACACACATCTCTAAATTTGAAATATCATTCAAGAGTTGCTGTGTATTGGTGGTGGCTCACAGGGTCAGTAGTCCTGTTGATTTTTCAAAAATAAATGTAACATTATTGAAAGAGTACAACTGCCTTTAATCGAAATATACAAATGCGGTAAAGCTTTTCTTTTGAGTTATTCTTGTTCAGTGGCCATGGAGCATTTCTAACCTACTGAAAGTAAGTTTGACTTATTGGTAAATCATTGCCTAGGTACCAAGTATGGTTATAGTTTCACGGTGTTCATACAATCTTCTGGTGCGTTTATGATACAAATCATGACACTTTTCTCATGGCGGCCACTGTTTTGGTCTAGCAGCAAAAGATTGGTTTTTGATTTTACAAATAATTGGTTTCCAACCTCATAAGTCTGATGTTATGTTCTGCTTTTTCTGGCACATTGCATGTATTCATGTTCTGCTCATGTGTGAGCTGTTTGACACTGTTTCTCTGCTCTTATCATCATTCATTCATGTTCATTTTTGAGTCCAATACGAATCTTCCTCATGCTTTTTGACTATCATTGGATTGGTAGTTATTGAATCAAAATCTTGAGTTTGTGATATTTGTAGAATTTGAAACGATAACAAACAAAAAACGTGACCTCTGCTAATTGCATCCCACAATTGAGAGTCAAGTGTGAATCAAACGAATCAGATTGCGCAAAGTAAGCATACACTGTAAAAAAATTCTTGGGGGAAACCTCGTCGGAACAGAGCGATCCCATGCAATTGACTGGGAAATCACTATCGGGCTAGGGAAAGTACAGCGCGCGTTGTGAGATCCCCATGTTCAACATAGGTTGGGTTTTTATCCAGTGTTCAACATAGGGATTTCACAGCTTCGGGTTGGGGTTCTCCCATGCACCGGCTGGTAATTACCCGCGCGCGCGCTCTGAAAACCCGGCGCGACTGGTGCGTTCCCTCGCCGTGAACAATGCAGACTTTTTTTCATCATCCTAACCTAAGAATGCCCCCTTCAAATGCGATTTCAGGGTTGTTATGACGGAAATTCATCACTGCCCTGTGCTTTCAGGCTCATTTCGGGCGCGCAGGAATCATTTCCCTCGCTTCGCTCGGCGGATAAACCATTCTAGAGCCCGGACGGGCTGTGCACCTCCAGGGCAATGAACTTTTTTCATGAAAACACATTCTACGTGGCTGAGAACTCGTCAGACGAGTTTTTATTGGGATTTTGGCCTAGTCAATCCATTAGATTCATCATTTTTCAAGATTGGATGAGTGAATAAATGTCTTCAAGTGAGTGCGTTTCGGACGGTAGACATTTCCCTACGCCGTCGACGGTTTTACCGATCCGCCTCGTGAGAATACAGTACGAGTAGTGATTCCCCTGCGCGCTCTGTGAGAGTTCAGCGCCGCTTGGGAAACACCAAGCCGTGCTGTGATTGAACTGCCCTGTACTGTGATTTCCAAATGCACGCTGTGAAATCCCTGTGTTGAACACTAGATAAAAACCCGACCTATGTTCAACACTGGGTTTTCCCAACGAGATTTTTTACTGTATATATATGTCGCTTGCATTATTTAAAACTAAATTATGATGTTTGACTCGATTGGTTATCATGGATTTAGTCTTGAGCATTTTGTTTATTCATTTGTTAATTAATTAATTTATTCATCTATCCATTCATTCATTCAACGAGCATTTCTGCTCAATATACAAAAGAAAAAGAACAATATGCTCAATAAGCTCAAAAGGGGCGCTTCGCAGTTGAAAACAAACGTTCTACGGGGATGCGGATGAGGTTAGGGATCGGCTAGAGTTCATGATGGAAAAAGCGGGATTTCGAATTCCACCAATGGGAGATCAGTTTACTAATACTAATCGTGGAACATCGTTCACAGACGTGGAGTTATCGGAAGAGGGAGGGGGCGACGTTCAATAAAACAGATGGAGAGTAATAAATCTATTAGGATTGTGGACAATCATCAAAATTGATTGAAATAAATATCCATGAAAGACGGGAAAAAATTATTCAACTGTTAACACTTCAGAGAATGCCTGCTCCTGCAGGGCGACAGCTTCTGCACAATACAAGAATCAGATTGAACCATATGACAAGGTTTTGACTGAATCCGTGATCTGGGAATCGGGCACCATTCTGGTTAGCACTTGTTACTATGTCATACAATCCAATCTGATCGTTGTCATTTGCTGGAGCTGGTATTTCTTGAGATGTTGATAGTTGAATCATTTTTTCCCATCTCTCATGAATATTTGATCCACTTTTGATAATTGTTCATGAACTAATCAGATTAATTCTTTTTTCGCTTCCGTTGATTCTCTCAATCTCTCAGAAAAATTTCTCCAATTGAACAAAGCCCAAAGAACCTCGAGCAGTTTACAGAAAGCCGGATTTTAAATATTAAATTGCCTGCGACATATACATGTGGAAAGCACGAGTCAAAAAAGTTCGTCGCTATTGAAACGCGTTCAAATATATTTCAAAGACTTGGAAGGCGCCGCGCTACTGTGACGCATCTCAACGATCTCTTTTTTTCATTTTTCTCCAAATTGATAGCAAATTTTTTGATACAACAAAGCTCATTCCCCAGGAACTTTTCTAGAAAAAAGCGCTTATTATCTGGATTGAGCAAAAATGGTGTCCGGTTGTAAAATAGATGAGAATAGTCGTGGATTTGCTTCAGTTGACCAAGCTTTCCTGGACACTTCCGTTCTGGGCGCAATTAACCATTTCTCTGGCATTCTGGATAATAACTTTTCCGGGCGAAACAGAAAGGACGAGCCCAACGTGACCTTGGCCCACTATACAGAACGAATATAGTTTCTCTATACTACGAGATGGCTAAAACCGCGTGTAAATGTAACACTTGTGGCTTGGTATCGACGATGATTTTTTTCTATTATCACTCACCGGTGAAGGTTATCTCGAAGGAAACTCGTCAATCGATTGTGGCTTAGCTGTAGGCTTATCGCTGTGGTTGGTGAATCGTATGATCTCTAAATTACGGTAGAGTGGTCTACACTTGTTGTGTGCTCGTCGCATTTGAGCTTGGAAAATTGTGTCGCTATAGAGGAGCAATAACTTTTGCATTGCGGATAATCGCAGTACGTGTACATTATACTGATGGCGACACAGCAGGGCGCTCCAATTTGAATTTTCGAGTCGAGGGTATGATACTCCGCAGTAGCATTTGCAGCAAATCACGAATCGTCATCTATTGTACGACCAATCCGCTTGCGAGCGTTTTATACTGGGGGAAATCCGTCAAGAAGGACTTGTGGTGTGCGAAACCATTCTTGCGACAGGAGCCATTGCCGATTATCTGTATTTACGATAAGGACATGTCAAAGCTCTACTTTACCGACACCCATAATGAATTTTTTTCACGTAAAGCAATAGAATATTTCAAAATTGTAGCTCCAGACGGCTATGCGTATTGGTGAAATGCACCTCTGCGTAAAATTTCGGAGTGATTCGTGGAAAGCTTTTGGAGGAATCCCGATTACGGTGCAAGTATAATCTAATGGGGAATGTATACCGTGCAGATGGCGCAGCCTCTCGAAGGGGGCGCCCAGTATGTGTGAGTGAATGAATCCGTGTGAGATTGCGTGCGTCGCGCAGACTTCTTCTGATTCACGAGTCTTAAGAGTGCTCCCCAGTGCGGCCGACGCGCCATCTGGCGGCCAAAACGTAATTTGTTAATGAAAATCTTTCCAAACAATTAGAAACTATTTGAAAG
>JAPYYZ010000890.1:0-17823 GCA_030522705.1 Eretmocerus eremicus
TAAGATTGACAGTCTTGAGTTGAGTTTATTCTATTTCTCGTTCAATTCAAAGTCAGTAGCAAATAAAATCATGAATTTCGTAGGTTAGATTTCACCATGTGAGCTTCTCAATGAATTTCCCGATTGTCTCAATAATCAACTCAGCGCCGAGCATTTCGAATCCCGCAGATTATCCCCGGAGCAGTCGAGCGCGCAGCCTTTCCACAGTGACATTGAAATATTTGCCGACTCCGGCAATCTGCCTAACCCGGCTCGTTTGCGGATTATGTATCTAATTATTCACTGCAAACACGCACTGTATATACGAACTGCTAGCTTGAGTACATGCTGCCTCTCGGTATCAGCACGCAGCCGCGAGAGAGCGAGGCTAATCTGCGCTGATTGCTCAAACGATATATATCCGAGTGGAATAGCACATGTAACGTACGGCTCCGACTGATAGCGAGCCAAAAACACCTTCATTACGCGCAAAAGCATCCGAATATTTGAGGTCGCACCTCTGATGAGCAATGAAATCAGGGAGACTGCGGGCACCCTCAGGAGAGCAGTCGATTTGAGGAAGATGGAGTCGAGTGGCTCGCGAATGGCCGCCTAATGGAGTCAGACAGCTTCCTTAGATTCGACAACCTGTAAACTCGGCAACGGGCTCATCCACTCACCGAAAAAGGATCAAAGCACGGCTCTCGGCGTACAGAGGATGCACAGCGAGTGGCGCACGAAGTCGGGACGAGCCGGCGGATTTTCGGATTGCGGCAGCGCGATCGGCTTAGGATGGTCTGCCCTCTCTCGCCGCGAGTTACCCGATCTGGACGTGAGCTCTCCTTTGGGTCAGCCCGAGATGGATTAATTCGAGACGCGGTAGCGCAAGAGCCACTGGCAGCCCATTAAATTTCTCGGGGAGCCATGCCGCGCCGTGTTTATCCGACTTGGCCCGTCCACTCTGGGCGAATGAGCTCCTTTTTGCGGACGTCGTCGTCGTGCTTAGCTGATTTGCGGCCCTAATGACTCGGCCACCGACCGACCGACGACGGCTCGAGATTATCTCTCCTTCTTTACGATTTTCCTAGACTCAATTCATCAGTCAGTGCCTAGAAGATGCGCGTTCTTTGAGGATTGAAGAACCTCCATTCGATTAGTCTCCCATCATTATGAATTGAAATTGAGCCTACTTGTATTAGTCCTGGTGCGCGGTATGATAGCTCCAAGTACATTTGAGATCGAACTAGTAATTGCGAGTTTTTTTCGAGACGTTAGTTGGGGGACCATATACTGTATTGACGGTATTTCGATGCTATCTCTGAAAATGGTACTTGGTCGCCATTTCCAAATTTTACTCGTACTAACTGGATCGAAATAAATCTTCTAAGAAAGACGTACCTTGAGGAGATGCATTGGAATCTTGCGTTTTGGTCACTTCTTTTCGGACTTAGCTGATGGGATACGAACTCACTTCAAGAGATCTACCTCCAAAAATGTACAGTCGTTCCCCCAAACAAAGGTATATGCGTCATGTAACTTTTATCGTTGAATCAAATTTCAGCCTCCCTATCTCATCAATTTTAAATTCCTTTTTTAGGTCTATTTTAGCTTCATCGTCATGCTAATTTGTACATGGAATCTCTTCTATGCATATCGTTGACTAACTTTGATGAAATTCTCCACATCGACGCTTGATAACTGAAAAGCTGTAACTCAATCTTTGGGGATATAAAAGCCTTCTTCCATCTTTGAGAAAATGAAAAGCCCTACCTCATACATATGTGAATGGTGAGTTCCTTTTGACGGCTCAAGAAGTAGAAGGTCCTATCTCAGAAATCATCTTGAGAAGTCGTAGCTCAAGACTGAGGGAATAAAGACTACTATCTCGATGATTATGAGCGAAAAAACTCTATCCCAAAAGTTTTCAGCAAAAGAGCCCTATCTCAAAAATTTTGAGTAAAAAAAGACCTGATTCGAAGATTTTTTGAGAGAAGTCGTGTCTTGAAACGTTTGGGAATGAGGGTTATGTGACTCATCAGGAAGGTACATGACCTTCGGATCACGGATCTGGCTGAAACTGCGAGAAATGTCTACTCTCAGTACCAAAAGCTACAGATGCAGAATCTAATGCCCAATCGTTTTCGAGATATTTCCTCGAACATTATTGGCCGGTCATGGTATCAGTCATATCGGTCTGTCGTGAAGTATTTCCCCCAGAGGTTCGTCGTTGTATAGAATGAAATGGGTATGAGATTTCAAGTCACTCGACGTTGAAAATTGAGAGAGTGCGAGGGGGGCGCATTCTCCGTATCCTATGCGATGTGGGTGCTCCAAACATGTTCCACGTGAAATGCGAAAGAATTCGAGGAATCACCATCGCGAACTTTCCGAGGGAGCAATTTATCGCTGAATCGCCTCTACGCCAAGAGGTGAGCTATGTGCCACGGAAATAATCCGTCAGACGCCACATGTATTTCGAAGGGTCCTCGCCTAGCGCTGCCCAAAGCCACCGCCGCGTGACTACGCCGCCGATATCGATGCGTCCGCCACATTGCACAGCAAAGATGAGGAGGTAGGCAACGGCGGACGACGCGGATATCGCCGGCGATCCAAGTTGAGCCTCGAGCGAGCGCCGCGCGATCGGAAGAATGCGCCCGAGGTACACGCTCGCGCTGCAAAGTTTTATTGAAAAGTAGCGTATAACTGCGCGCCGAAGATTTCCCATGTGTCACCGGTCGCCGCCATCGCCTGCGGCAGCAACTTTCGCGCAGCTCGGCCGAATCGTGCGGCCGGAGGGATTATTTCGCGAATTGCGACGCGCAATGAGCCAAGAGACGAACGCCTCTTCGCGAACTCTTCCGTCGTGTTCTCGTATACGGTGTACAAACTTGTTCTCGAGGGGGTTCTACCGTATTTTGCCCGGGGGCCTGTGTGCAGCCTGTGGCGATCACCGGCGCCGATGTTTGAGAGACCGCACGTGCGCTGCCGCCGCTGCTGCTGGCATCGCACCTCATTATTGTCCGAGGCTGGAGCTGCGAGGCCGGCAGGACGCAGGACTGGTGTAGCCTCGATAAGAGCCCCAACGTACGAGCGTTGAGGGCGAGGGAGGAGGGGAGAGATCGATGCCCTTTGGCGGATATACGAGGCAGCACTCGTGTGAAGCGTTCGCGTGGCTATATCCACTTGGCGGCTTGCAATTCAACCAATTTCATCTATCGTGCATACCGCCGAGGCGCGTTGAAAGATGGGGTGGAATTTCACTGTGCGGTTCGGCCCTCGCTTTCAATCCTCGTGGAGAGCTGCCAGCGCCGTCAGAGCGTGCGCGCAAGGCTTCATAAAACTTCGATGATTGAGTGCGCGTGAATTCTGGACAGGGGAATCCCCTTTGAAATTCTGACATGATTTGGGAGACTTTTGTTGGATCCTCTTGCTCCCTTCTGATTGAGCTCACGAGTTGTCTGCGTCGATTATCTGGATGGTAACGTGGGGTGTTTTCTCGTAAACACCTGTTGAGGTAGACATCTATTCAATACTCGGAGCTTAGCTTTGGATGCCAGCTTTATTCAGATAGATGATAAATTTCGTCGATCGTTATCACATGCAATTGTTCTGCTCGATTGACGAGTAAGCAGCTGGATCAGATTCAGCCAACCATAGCTAGTTGTTTGCACTTATCCAACCTCGAATCACAAACTCTCAAAATTTTTGCATTGCTCAATCAACTATCGCTACCTTGTACATTGTATATTTAGTTAATCGTTTCGTGGATTATATTAATATATTTCTCATATCTCACCATCTCCGTCGTTGAATTGTTCCAGAGATAATCTTTCATATTGGAGTTATTTTAGTGCGTCAGGGATGTGGTCCGCACGGAAGAATTCTCTTGTTGCACAATCTTCAGTCGACGAAGGACTCATTAAAAAAAAAAATTCATTCCAGAGCGAGATAATTTTTTATCTTCTCGATTGATCGTGAAATCGTCTCAAGAATGCTACGTAGTATTTAACGGTGAAAGAATATCAATCAGCCAAAATTTTGGCGCATAGACAAATAAAGGGAAAGATAGTCGATCACCTACATCGTTCATGTATCACGTCAAACTCATTCGATTAGAAGGCATTTAGAGTCACTGGAAAGCTTGAGCAAACATTCGTCACTTGCAGTATGTGCGGAGATCAAAAATGTCTTGGATAGCTATGAGGAAAGTTACAAGTTACATGTAGCAGGTTGTAAAAATCCCATTGGGGATCGATAATTCGAATGCCCGTTAGTCTCGGAGCAACAAATGTTACAATATTTTTTTTATCAGGCTCTGATTCATGTATTTATCTCATCTATTGCATCATTTTCCATCACGAGTGGGCATTTTTCCAGAATGTCAGATGTCTAAGATTGTAAGATGAGCATTCTTCTTCGAAAGCTGGTGTCACGCGCTCGCGGGAACTGTCAATCGGTACACAGTAATTGATTGATGTTCAAAACTTTCGGCTCCAGTCTCGCGGTTTTCATCCGGAAAAGCCCCTGTCGGAATGTCAACAGAGGCGCAAGGAAATGAGATAAATTCGTCGACAAGAATCCAATAAAGTAAAGGCATCAACATTGTCCGACTCTACATGGTTCATGATGTAGTTGAATCGCAAAACACCACAACGGTAGACAGGAATTACGTGGCAAAGCATACTCAATGAGTAGAGAAGGAGAAAAAAAAGCTTCTAAACTATGTCTTCTCTGTCCACGGAAATTACCTATCAGGCCAATTTGCACTTCCTTTCATCGTGGAAATGAGCCATGAGCACATCGCCCCTCAATACAGGGCCGGTCTCCCAATAGGATCTCCCTCATAAATCAAACTTCGAGGGAAGCTGAATGAAAAGTGACGTCGGTACTCAGCAGGCCATCAGAAAACGGAGAGACCTGTCACACGCCCTCGATTTCACTCAGCTCGAGCGGCGCCCTGCAAAATTGATCATCCTCAGCGCGAGATTCCCCAAGATTCCGTCACGCGCATTTCAATAGCCACTCGACTTCCAAACTCTCCGTGCCGCCACTCCGCAAGCGCAAGAGATTTCTACCGGGGCTAGCGGCAGCCCGACGCCACGCCGCGATGGAGACGGGCTATTATACCTATACAGCAGCAGAAGCAGAGCAGTGGCGGCAAATTCACGCGGCAGCTCGGTAAAAGTCGGCAAGCGAGGGGGAAAGTTGTCTCGCCCGTTTAGCCTCACCTACCCTCATCCGCAGACTGGGGAGACTTAAAAGGGCATCCGCCCGGAAGTGGTCAGCGAACCCGGGGGGAAAAAGACGGTCTCGAGTCACGTAGCGGAGGCCGCGTGCGTATGGCAGCAGTCGCGCATAGAGAGACGAATGGAGAGAAGCAAAAGACAAAGAGACCCGGGTGGGCGCTGATGACGCTGACTCGCTCGAGCACACACTCGTGGCAGTTTTGGGGTTAAGGAGATGTGCGCCACTCGAGGCAAGCGTCTCTACTGGCTCTGCGCTACTCCGTGCCACTTGCTCCATTCGGATGCGAGTGAAGCGGCACGTCACACCGCGGGCTCGTTCTGCTAATTGCCGTAGCGCAGCGCAGCTTCGTTAAAAGCCGACGCTCAGAGCATGCCGGGCTGTAGCCGGCGGATAGTCTCGCCCGCGAGCTCGAGGCTCTTTTCAAAAGTCGCTGCGGCCCGCCTGACTGACGGACGGCGGCCTACTCGGAGCGTCACTCTCTTCATCTGGCCCGACTCTTCTCTCACTGCTGGATATCCCTCGCGAGGAATTTGCCGGATCACGATATTTCGTTAACGCCGGCGCTACGTTCCGTTTCATCGCCGGGAATTCTATAACTAGGACAGCATTTCATCGTGGAATTCGTATCAGATGGGGAGTTGAAGTTACCTGTCAGAACCAAGCTATCATCTGTGGATAGAATTTTTTGAAAGTAACCTCGCTGACCTAACAGAATTCTTGCTTCAATTGTCCCAACTTCCATCTTTTACAGGGAGCTGAATGTATGTCCATGCCGATTGGAATCATCCAAGGGCATCAAATATATTCGATCTGAACAAAGTTAATCGCGATATTTATTAAGTCAGAACAAATATTTTCCTTTCTCAGTTGTTTTACGGTAAATATGTTCAAAATTGAAAAATTCACGCAAGCCAGGCATACACGAGATCCTTTTTCATCAATCGAGAAAAAAGTATGCGATTCCGTTCGAACGATCAAATCACATTGGCTCTACGTATTTGCACTTCCACAGCTCGCAGAGTTCTTACAATCCCCAAACAATCGGGGTCAAATTGAACTAAAAGCTTTTATTCGTCCACACGCGCACACAGGGAGTATATATCCCACATTCAGCGAGATACATCGATTGGGTAGAGCGCGCGGTAACGTATTTGTGCATCGTTATGCATTCGCATCGCACAGCAAACAGGAGGGGAAACAATGTCTGCTGCGCCGAGCGCGCAAAAGAGAGGAAGAGAGCCAGATACGAGCGCTCACGCTCGGTATGAAACGGACCGGTGCGGCGCAGCGCTTCAGGGATCATACGAGCTCTCTGACGCACATGCTTGCACAGAGAGAGGGAGAGAGAGAGAGCTCAGCGCGCATTTGATATTCAGTCAATTTTTCTCGTCGAGAGATACACCGCGCTCGCGGCGCATCATCCCAGAGCGCGTCTCTTGTTTCGAGTTATGCATCGCTCCGGCCGAACTGCGAGCGCGCAAGCTCTGCGAGCCGACTGAGTGTGTTTTTCGTCTCGCTCGCTCGAGCGAGGCCGCCGAGTCGCGATACTTTGTCCGACGGAAATTGCGTTGCATCGATTTATGGAAGAAGAAGGCCCGACCGAATGCAAACGCCAGCCAGTTTGGGAATACGAGCCGCCATAACTCGTCTTTATAGCGATGCTCCAGTGGCGCGATCCATAATGCGATAGCGTCCCGACGGCTGCTTGGCTCGAGCCTCTTTCTACTCGGCCCACCAAAGCTCTCACGTGTCGAGCGATCATTATCGTCTTTTACACAGCGAGCCGCGCGGACTGGCTCATAAAGAGGCGAGAGGATTTTTGTCGGGCGAGCGCCGTGCGTCGATTTTTCTTCTTCCGGGCCCTCGGCGGCGGCGTCGCGTCGGTGGCGTTGACGATAGATGGGACGAAGCTGTGTGACGCGAGCCGGATGGATGAAGCGACGCGACGTCCCGGGGGGCATGCGATGCGAGCAATGGAGAAAGGCGGCATTCCCGCGGCGTGGAGTGGAGCGCGACTCGACGACGTGCAAAACGGAGCCAGTAGTAGTGCTCGCGCTACGGTCAGACGCGACAGCCGAGAGCCGGGCGGGCTTTTATCTGGGGCAGCGGCTTATCGACTGTGCGGCTCTCGATGTCGAGGATTCTCTTTTTCGTAGCCCCGGAAAGCGATTTTTACCCTGCGTTTGTTTGTACGACTCCGGATCGGGAAGCTGAGGTCTTGAGAGATATTGTTGAGAGAAGGATGAAGTGGATGCATTTTCTTGGAATATCGGATCATTTTGGCGAAGCCAGTTACATGACGAGACATCCCGTGAAGCCCAGTCAATTTCTTTACATTGCAAAATTCAGTCATCCGTTATGATATCATACAAACCTCTTTCTGTAATGTGAATCGTCAAAGATTGATATTGTGTTGATGAAAGATGAATGAAACCTTCCATTGGTCTGAGAAAATTTCCATCGCGAGTTCTCTATTTTTTCTGGATAAATTGGAAAGTTTTCGGTTAAACTGTCAATCTGGCTAGTAACCAGTTTTCAACGTGGGAATATTCGATGCTGGTGCAAGGGTTTCTCTCTCAAAAGATAGAGTCAGCGAATATTACTAATATTGATGTAGACATTCTTTGATGAGTCAAAGTGCTGAGTTCTTAAACCGTCCTCTTTTTGTTAATACGATGTTTAAGAACTTAAATTGGTTTTGGCGGACTAGGTGAAACGTGCGAGGAATGTTAGAGCGCGGTCTTTTTGGAAAATTGGATATACATGCAACGTTTCGTCAACGTGGTTTGTTGACCTTATCAGACGTTGCTGAGGTCAACAAACCACGTTGACTAAACGTTGCGGCAGACCGTGCTTCAGCACCCCTCACACGAGCCACCTAGTCCTCCAGGATCAATTGAAGTTCTTGAACATTGCATTCTTTGATGAGATTTGCCAAGGAAACTTCTTCGGCGAAGGAAAAACTGCTACTCTAGTTATATTTGAGAGTATTTTCTCATTGCAATCAGACGTGACTATATTCTTCTCAACTGATCTTTCTCATCTTGTACATTGAATCATCCCCTCGTCAGTTATTATGATCAACTTAGATTCCAAACAGATTGTGGGTTTGAATCTTAGAAGGATTTTGGAAACCCGTATCTTCATTGCCTGCTCACCAAACTGTCAAGTTTTCACATTGTTCTCAGAATTTTCTTAATTTTGCGAATCTACAAAGCCATGCAGATGTGATGAGTATTCAACAAAGTATTACTCTCGATATTTGCAATATCTTGAAAAGTACTTTTTTTTTGTGTGCCGGTGTTATTAAAGGCATTATGAAATTCGACAATGTCACGGTATCCGACATTTCTTCAGCATCACTATTGTTGAAACATAATGAAAATTTCATCTGCTGTGATGATATCATTCGTTTCACTCGGATGCAGAATCATAATCATCGAGAGGTGAATTGATGCCGATTGAATCGCATCCGATTTCAATGGGGATTGTGTGGCTCTTCCTCTGAAGCAATGCACAATTTTGACACGCCGTGTGATCAAAGAGTTTTTGAATCGTGAATAATTCACATGCACAATGCATAATCTCATTTTTGGTCAGACATGCGTGAATTGATATGAATGCATGCCCCAGATTGTTCACAATCGACTAATTCCAAATCAAGTAATTGCATCAGTAGAAGCCTGAAGAAGCTATGAACTTTCCATCCTATTGATCGCGAATTAGTATCATTTTCGGTTGATTGATGCCGATACACTCCAATCGACGAAATAATCACTCGCTGGAGTCCGCATTTAGCCTCCCATCGTCGACCCAAACGAGAGTTGATACGATTTTATCATCAGTTATTATTCTGCCAACCAGCCCTCATCGAGTACCTCCCGAAACTACACGAGAATGCACGTGTTCAGAGTTACACGCTCGCCACAGGAGATCGATCGGTCGTCATTACGCACTTGCAACCGCGACAACCACCAGTACATCTAGCGCAAGGGCAAAAGCGCAGCTCGCAGCAAGCGCGCGCAGACCACGCTTTTCCCTTTTCGGGTCGGAGCAATTACCGCATCCGGGCGCGCGATAGTTGCCAACTCCCGCTGCGGGGCAGCGCGAAAGCGAGACGGGCGACGGCGGAATAAAAGTTGGCGGTCGGAGTGTCGCGCGCGCTGCAAAGATGGCCAAGCAAATTTGCTCCCTCGGTTGCACGCCACCCGAGCGCCTCGCAGTCGGTTCGAAACTGCCGGCTGCGCGCCCAAGTCAAAGGCCGCGCCGTAACAAAGGCACCGCACCGCGACTGGAGTTTCCTTCGTGCGTGAACCGGCCGAGCAAAGAGCCGCGGAGGGATACCCTCTGCCACGCAAACTCTCGTGAGTTTGCCCGCGGTCGCGCAAAAGTACCGCGCGGCCATAACTATCTCCTCGTCGCGCATAATTACACGCTGGATGATTTACAGGGGCTACATCCCCCTTTGCCGCCGCATTCTCGCCCGGGGCCGCTGAGAGATTGACCGGAGCTCTCGAGGAATAGCCGATGAGCCTGTGCGCCACGCGATGCCTGGATTTTTTGCGGATTAACGAGCGAGCGGGAGCTCGACCACCGGGCGGATTCGAAGTTGAATCGCGGAGTGCATCCAGCGAGAGAGAGAGTGACCCGACGAGAGTGGATTCGCTGCGCCGATAGTGGATGAGCTTTTTTCGATGATTAGCACGCTTTTGAAAGCAGGCGAGCTCTCTCGTATTTCTGCCTCTTTGCGAGTTACCTGTTTCAGCGAGCAAGTTTCTCTGGGTCGGTGGCTCTCGCGCAGGTGAGACGGGGAATCCATTTAAAAGCTATGAACTGATACTGATCAGCTTGGAAGGATTGGTAAGTGGGTCGAGAAGGCCGGCGGAGTTATAGCGCGCTAAGAGGCGAGTCCGGAGCGAAGTCAGCCAAACCAATATTCTGATTGATTCCGATCGCACAGGTGATGACCGCTCTTCATTCGTATCTTTGGCCGTCTCTACTAATTGATGCCGTGATTCTCCCCTATTCAAAACCAAAAACTCCTGTTCACCTTCTTCATTGAAACGAGAATGATCGTTTGCGCTGATAAGAACTCTTCAAGGATCTCTTCTCATTGATCCAGTGTCTTCCTTTGTAAAGAATTCTGATGTCCCGCAGATTTTGAATTTTCCATTTGAGGTTTAAGTTGGATTTATATTCTACATATCTCACTTGTTTCGCTCTTACCTGGAGACGAGCACGTGTGATCGGCATCAGAGCCAGGGTTGAGATACGGGCATGCCTGGACTCGCCGCATGACCTCCGCGGAACTATTCTAACATGGAAATCTATTGACCAAGTTTTTGTCCGGGGCACAGACGAAGGGTCAACTTTCATCATTCAAAAACCCTGAATCAGCGTTAGTCGTTCAATCACTTCCTCTTTTTCAGTGCAATATAGGTATTTGCTTTTGGAGTATCCTAGAGTCACCGTTCAAGACTCAACGCCATTCCAGTTTCTATGTCCGACAGCTCAAGCCTTTTTGCGAAAAAACTCGCACGTACTTGACTTGCCCCCAACCATAATCTTCTAACTAACTCGGAAATTCAATTCTTACATCAATATAGTATTCTATTTCGCCACACGCAAGCGGGTAGTTTTGTACAAAGGACAGTTTTTGATAGAAGTGAAGCAGATTAATAAGTCCTTTGTACCAAAACTACCTGTTCACGCGCGGCCTCATACAATATTTAATAGCACGGCTACCTGAAAATCATGTCCAAAGTTCCAATTTTTAGGTTAGAGTGCCATGAGATGATTATCGGTGCTCACTTATCGTCTGTTCGATTTAACAACAGTAAAAATTGCTCCACACGAGCAAATGAAATAACTAATGACCACGGACAGAATCATTTTCCCATTCTCAGCTTTCATCTCGCCATAATTGATGGTCAGGTTCATGCCGCGGATTAACATTATGTGAAAGACAATCTTTAGTCGTAGGATTTGAGCCAATCTTTCGGCGGAAAGCCTGAGAAGTCGGTAAAACATATGCCGGGGATTAGAGAGTCAGGCGTGGTCTAATGGGATTTCTTAATATCTCCGTGAATGCAGTCTGCACACCACAGAGGCTTCCTCTTGAGGGGCTCTATACGCGCCCGGAACAGCCACGTGAGGGGACTCCAAGTTGGATGGCTTGACTGCAGACGTCTCTGAGAGCCATTAAAACTTTACAGTCTCAATCTTGCGCTGAAGCGTATGACTACCTCATCGCTTCGCTTCGCTAAATCTACGAGAGTTCGGCTCTCGACTCTCGCATCTCCATGTATAACATCCAAACTCGAGTCTCCTTCGACCCATTTTCTAGAGTCCTCATTGACCCGACGAGATCAGTTCATCGAGAGATGGACAGACCGTCATATCATCTACTTCAAGGTACTTTCTCGATGTTCCTGTTAGATATTCGAAATGATCACGGAGATCGGACATCGAGATTGTTTCATAGATGACATTTTCACTTTTCATCTGTGATGACCGACGTGTTGAAAACGCTCTCTTCGATATGAGTTCAGTTAACATGACAGTGAGTGCATTTATGACATCGAAGTGAAGGAATCAATTATCTGTCTGTACTCGCTTGAGAAGCTGCGGCTGTCTTACTATACTCGTATGTTCTTCGAGCGAGCTGAGTAGAACGTATCTGGTCAAGTACACAGAGGAAATGCTAATGAGTTCGGGTCGTATTGAGTAGCCAAACAAAGCTTTATTAGAATCCTTTTTCCTTGCTGTAAGGTATTTTGGAGGAGTTGTTGGCTTTATAGGAGTGAATTTGGCATTGGTATCACCATCTCATATCCGCGATTTTCAAAACTCATAGAGTGATTCTTCATTCATAATTCAAGGGCATCAAATGGGATGATCAATTTATAATATTCAGTCTAGATAGGTACATAATTATCCCGATCGACGAATCTTTGACACATCCGAATCCATCCTTTGATATTCCTACCGATTAATGGAATTCTCCGTTGTCTCCTAGTCTTCACGATGATCTGTCGTATTATCAGCTCTTCTATTGTTTCATTATCTTAGCGGAAATTTTCTCCCAAAAAAATTCATAAATCATGATTTTTTGTCTGTATACGTACAGAGATTTACAATCTCTGTACGTATATAAGTAGTTATCACTAAGCTATCACTGAGTGCATCGAAACAGTTTGGAGTGTTGGATTTGTTTTTCTTCGATTTTACAGAGGAGCTTTGAGATCATGATCAACTCTGGGCCCCGCATAGTTTGTAGCCTTTATATGGTAACCACTGGTATGACAATTGAGAAACGTCATATACTGGTCAGCGAGTTGTGAATATAGTTGCCACTATATGACTCCTATTTCTTCAACAACCAAATACAGGACATTTGTTTCCGGTTGTAGTTGGATTGAGCTCACAGTGGCATAGCTTTTTTGAATGCTAAGCTGAAATGGATTGAGAGAGAGAGAGCACTTTTTCCCGGCTCATAATTAAAAACTCTCCGACCAAACGAACAATTTCAATAATCCTCACTCCAAAACCCTAGTGCTCCATCTCCTACCAGTAGGAGTATTATCAATTTAGCATAAAGTGAAACTATTCGGCTGGATGGTTCTGCTATGATTTTGAATGGAATTTGAAATTTGAAAAGAATTGCCGAGAAGAAAAATCAACCTCGAATGCGTCCAATTTATTGGAACAATCACTTCGCATTGGCGCCGTTCTACTACGAGACACTTTCGTAACGCGTTTCAAAGTTGACACTCGTTCCAAACTTGATTATTTGCCGTCCAATGAACGTGATTTACGTGAACAGTATTCTGCTTTTAGCTTCCGGAAAGTAAGTGTACCTCCAACAACAAAATGGGGGCAACTGTAAATCTCCTAACGAAATCATATGAGCTAGAATCCAGGTTAGAGCGGATTAACTTTGATGGGCCGAGTCTCCGAGTGCACAGTCGGAATGGTCGTAACATTATTTCACCCCTAAGCTGTTTGACTGCTAATATGATTAGGCTAATAACATTAACGGTTGCACAAGCTCGGTCTGATTTCGAAAACTTCTGAGATCTAATTGTGTTTGTACTGCGCAATATGTGCTTCCTCTCCGTGATTCGAGTTTCACACGGACTCCCTTGTCAGCAGAGATGCGGACCCACCATTCTCTATCTAACCACAGGGTTGCATGTAAGTCGTATTCATTGTAAGCTGGAGTTCCTTTGCAAAGGCTGATCGTGCGCTTTCGGAAAGTTTCTTGAGGAAGAGATTGCTTCATTTTCATGAGTTGGGGTAATGAGTAACTGAAACGTATCCATGCACGAGAACTCTTGACGTTCTGGCTGCAGTTGAGCTAAACTCCTTCATTCATCTGGTGGTCGTTACAAACTGGTATAATTTGATTCGGAGCTCATTTCTATGATTTACAAGATAAATGCGTATCAATACATGCATACTTCCTGACGAGACTAGTGCTTGGCAGACCTGTGAGACCGAGATTTTATAGAATAAATTTTGAGATAGAGTCGAGAGTGCACTCGCTCCTACATTTTCTTCATCTTCATAGAACGCGCTAGACGAAAGTGAATTTTAGGAGTATCTCACTCTGATATGCCGTGATTGTAAGAAAAACTCGACCAAAGTTGCGCGGGGAGGGGGGAAATTCTCTTCGTCAGTCAGGTTGAGCCGATTGAAGAAGTTTGAATTTTTTGTCTAACAAGGGAAGGTGGAATTTGGAGCACGCCAGTAATTGCAAATCCGTACACACCCAAAACAGTAAGAGAGCATCGACGAGGAATCTCAAGCGCAGACAAGAGGACGCGTTCAAGTTCAGCCTCATAGAGGGATCATATTCAAGAGTATTATCTCTCGGCTCGGTGAGCTGTTTGCGCTCGCACTTTTCGGCCCATCCAGACTCTCGCGCGGGCTTGCAGATCCTCTGTAGACGCGGTTAGCGCGGCAGCACCGCAGGCACGCGCTTCTGCATAAGCCCGCACTCGTCTGGTATTACTTACGCGCGAGCGAACTTGTTTTTGAAGTGGCAAGCTCGAGCAATCTCTCGCGGCTCGCGAAGCTTTGCTATCCTCGTGGTAACGGAGAGCATTAGCTAATTGTGTTAGTTGTGCGAGCGAGTATGGAAAGCAGACTCGCGGAAGTTAGCACGTGCGTGGAATTGAAATTCAATCTGTTAGGCGATTCATTTACTTTGAATGGACTAGATTTGGAGTTTTTTGAGCGCGACTGACTGGATGAGAGCTTTTTTCGATGACCTCCAGTATTGGATGACAAATTTTCAACTTGTTTGTTGGTTGCTAAAATATAACTGACGGCGAAGCTCTGCCTCATGGGCTTCCTGGTCATCGAAGAATGTTCAGAGTATCCCTGAAGAACAAAAATCCGTAATGAATTTTCTATCAGGATTGATGTAAGACCATTTTCTGCGCGGGAGCATCATTTTTTGTGTCAGAGACGTAACTTGCTTGATAAATGACGGACAATCCTAATACGATTCTACAGCTTCGAAATATCGATGTACTGCATTTCGTTCCACTCTGTTTTTGATATGAATGAGATCGTGCATACGTATTTGTCGAGAGATGCCTCACGTGTTATCGCAAAGAGGTATTGCAGATACCTGCTCAATCGACAGCGGTATTCAACTCTATGAAGGGTTATTCACAATGGTCATTCACATTTACATCTTGTACATATCCGCGCGCCGTGGCGCACATTATTAAATCTAGTTTTGAAGTTAATTCGTTGCAAAAGTTATTTGGGTGAATGGATCAACTTCAGTTGCAGTAGTTGGAGTTCGAAGTATGTAGCTCGGTCTCAATGAAATATATGCAGAGGCTGAAAACTGCAGTCTGAACCGATCAAACTGACCCTGGGTGTTCGTCCGGTTTGCATTCCCACGAATAAAAAAACTCAGAAATCCTCTTTCTTAGCCAACAATGTATCTCTACATTTTTAATCAGTATCCACCATCTCGGGTATGCTCTCTCTTTGTAATATAAAAGATTAATCTAGGGACAGCATTATACTTTTCAATGAGTCATGTATCGATCCTGACGACAACGCGTTGCATAGCACGAATCAACAAAATGAACTAACATACGAGTTTGATCATTATGAAATAGTACATTGTGTAACGAGTGAGGAATAGTTGCCGATTGCGCACGAAGGCGCCATCCGAAGCCCGAGTGCCCAATTGGCAACTCAACCTCACGCGTTGCACACTCTACTTTTTATCATAAGGGCGAAGAATTTCCCATAGCACCGTTACGATATTCTTCATTGCGCAACGTTGCCAAGGGCTGGCGTGGCGTTATTTTTAATGACGTCGCCTCAGTCGGTAATAATTCGTAATATACAACATTCCGCATGCCTACGCCATGCCGGTATTGGGCACATTTCGAGCCCCCATGATAAAAACATTATTTGGATCAACTCCTTTATGATAATTATATCAAGTTCTCAATTTTTTTGACCATAGAACTCATTCTAAAAGAAGGGCCCATTAAAATGAGTGATCTGATCAATATTGGCATCCATCGAGCACAGCAATGAAACAAACAAGTTAGCCTGTTTTTTGACCACGCATTACGCAGATACTCTATCAGAAGCAACGAGGGATGTGTTGGAAAATATTAAGATTAAGTTTCGAGATTGTGAACATACGTTGTGAGATTTAGTTTGACATCGAAAGGTACAATGGACTCAACTGACAATTGGGATGATTATCGATCTTGCAGGATGCTGACAGGGAATTAAATCGATTCGTACAAAAATTCACGATAGAAATTTTATTCTCTTGCAACGTTTCGTCCACCAGGTATCGTGGACCTCATCAGGATGGAGTTTGTTTTTCTTCAAAACGTCATGATTCTTAGAAAACTATTTGTTAGAGCACAAATATAAATTTGGCTCTCGGCAGAGACTAAAGGCGAGTGCGGTGAGACTAAAGACGAGAGCCAGATTTATATCTGTGCTCTAACAAATAGTTTTTTGAGAATCATGACGTTTTGAAGAAAAACAAATTCCAGCCTGATGAGGTCCACGAGAACTGGTGGACGGAACGTTGCACGAGAATGAAATTTCTATCATGAAATTTTGTGGGAATTGATTGAATTCCCCGTCACCGTCCTTCAAGATCGATAATCATCCCAACTGTCAGTTGTTGTAACTCCAAGGACGAAAAAATCCAATATCTTTATTCATCTGACAATGGACTCAACTTTGATTTCTTCCCCACCAAACTTCCGAATTTTTGTGAGAAAGGAGTATCTGCCGAGACGACATGTTCAGATTCCCCGGTGTATGGATCCGGTGGGACGATGTAAGGATATCGATTTGAAGCTGAGCGATGGGAGTCCCGGGACCTGGGTCTCCTGTCATCTTGATGGACTGCCTGCGCGGTCTATTTATGCCGTGATTGACTGGATAGCTGTCTCGACATTACACTCATCGGCGCGTGTTTCATCAGACCGGTATGAGCGTGCCTCGAGAGATGGCCGTTTACGATGTTGTCCGGTCGAGGGTTTTTATGGCGTCACTACTTCGAGCCCTGGATGATCAATCAAAAACCTTCTTATCTCTCTGACAAGAAGATCCGATAAAAAAATCTGGGCAGAGAGTGGATGACTTTATATCGTAAAGAAAGCGACGGTTGATTGTTCTACTGGGGTGGATCGATAGAGAATTCAAAGAATCTTCTTCAACGCTGGTGCGTATTACAACGTTCGGCACAAATTGATTCGATCTTTAGATCGAGGACGCTTGATTTTTTTACATCATATCAGACTCGGAAAGTGTGAGGTAGAAGTACGCTTCCACTGAGGGCACACGGAGAATTTAGTGTCTTGAAACTCAATTTCGTAGCGTTAAGCGATCTTCTGCTATGTCAGAGTATATTACGCTCAGCCCGGGGAGGAGAATATACAGGTTAATAAGCCGAGCTTGCTCAAGAATATGCTGTATTTAACGCGTTGAATTTCTCATGACACTAAAACCTTAACTCCCCGGGATGAAAGAGAGTATTCCGTATCATTCATTAAAAAGGTCTCTCCTGGGATATTCGGTAAGCTCGGTCTCGTCCGTCAAGGAATATAATTAATTCTCGCTCGAAATCAAACATTCAGACAGTTCTCTTGGGACGATTCGTATGAGACGAGAGACAAAAATGTACCTCGAGCTCACGAATATCCGCATTGTTCTTGCATATACTTCATGAATGAAAATGAAAACTGAGGAGTAGGATGGCAAAAAGTTTGGAATAAGATGAAGAGAAAATCCATAATCTAAGCCTATCAGACCATCCAGAAGAATCCACAGATTTCTGAACTCAAATAATTTTGTATCAAGATTATCTCCTGAGTAACTGAACCGCCCTCTAATGGAAAGTTTGCAATACTTAAGAGTACACAGTATCACTCAAAAGCGCCTAAAACAACTTTGTCGCTACACGAGAAAAGACTCCAGTAACACGAAGGAGCTACAAGACACCTTCGAAATTCAGTAGCCAGCGTTTACAGCAGCACAGAGCACAGCAGCTGTGAGAGTTACTATCGATCCGCGAAGCGCATAGATGCA
>JAPYYZ010000891.1:0-17966 GCA_030522705.1 Eretmocerus eremicus
TTCGGCTATCAGATAAAATTATTTTTGGAGCTCTATAAGCACGCGCATGCGCAGTAGAACTCATTTTCTGAATCGAAAAGTACTTTTAAAAAATCTAATGGCGTATTTAACGCTTTCATCAGCTCGAAAAAATTTTGAAAAAACATGTTTTCGATGTAAAATAACTCGACAGTCACATCAAAGTAGGTTATATGTCTGTTTGAGGAAGATTTAAAGGAGAAAAATGCGTTTTAGCCATTTTTTGACTTTCAAATCGTACTAAAACGCATGCCACGAGCTCCAAACCCCCAGGAAATGGCTGAAAATTTTTTTAAGGTTAGATTACTAACTGAAAAATTGAAAGAAAAATTTTTTCTAATTTTTTGAAGGGTGGTCAAAAAAGTTATTTTGCAAAACATCATTTTCGTGTATTTTGGACTCTGAGACCATGTGGGGGGCTGGAGGAACTTTTTAGACCACGTGAATGATAGGTTTTTTGATTACCTTTTAGGTGCTCTTTAGAAAATTGAAATCGGTTGAGAAGAAGAAAAGTTATAAGCAAAATACTAACGCAAAGTTTGATTTTTGGGTTTTTCAGTAAAATCAATTATTTACGCCTAGAACTTTGCGAGGCGAAAAAAAAATGTCGTGCAGAAAATATTTAAATCTGGCGTGGACATCCTCAGATGCGAGAGGCTCCTGTCACTCGAGCCACTAACTCTCATTCATTACTTATCAATATTCACTCACTTCAGTACTTACTCACAATTGAGCTTATTTTCATATCTAGAATTAGTGCATCTCTCTCCACGATTATGAAGAGCGAGAATGAACAATCGTTGTCAGATATCTCTCGAGCCGTCCTCATTTTCAATTCTGGGCTAATGATAGACCATGAGCCCTACGAACGTCACCAAAAAAAAAAATGAAAGTTTTCGATTCTTCAAATTTTAGGTTTTTTACCCTTGGCAAACGTGTAAAACAATATCTCGTCATGATTCCTCCGAAATTCCACTCATCAATGGGAGGGGGGGGGTGGCACTACTTATAGAGTTTTCTCTCGGACCTCGCAAAAGTTACGAACTCATTCTTCAGTGAATTGGAGACTACCTAGAGGGCGCCCGTGAGTGTGCGCTTGATTTGAGGAATGGCGGACGTCCTGATATTTATGTGTATCTCGCGGCCAGTGCACGAGTACTTGCGACTTTGTTTTCTTGTGTGGATTCGCAGGGTATCCGGTAGAATCGATAAGAATTATGAATAATGACACGATTCTTTGAAAAAAATGTAAATATTCTAGATTCTCATCAGGAAGGATAACTACAATCAACAGATCATGCATGGTGTTCGACGTTTCATCCTTTATTACATGTATACAAGATTAATCTTATGGTTCTCGAATAGAGCATCCTGTGATATGAGGTATTAGCGAAGAGCATGACTAACCATCACGTCTTCGTGAGAGTTTGCGCGGGACTAGATAGGTCCATAATTACTTAGAGCGGAAGGTCCTTCTTGATGTTCGAGGTTCAAAGCACTCACGTTACCTTCCGCCGAAGCTTGTCGTCATACATGAGAAATAGGTGGTTGTTTAAAAATGTGATGATGAATATGATGCTGGGATGTACTAGGAATGCTGCTTTGTTGTAATATAGTACTCCCAGGGATCGATTGTATGGGAATTTGTAGTCCAGATCGACTCGCTACTTTAGAGTTATAGTTTCTCATGGCACTTGTCACGGCTGGATTCGTAACATCGTTCTTAAAGTTGACATCGTGATTGAATAAACGTACCCACAAACGATGCCAAGAATCCACCGTTTTCCCACTCCAGATCCAGACTCCAGAAGTAATGCCAACGGCCAAGGCCATGAAGTACTTCAGCATCAGAACGGGGTATAAAGGTCTCACCCGAGGCTTACACGGACATGCCAAAGAAATAAGCCAATCATTTCTCAAAATTGTTTCGTATAGATGGCATGCCAGAACCGTACTCGCAGGGACTGTATACAGGACAGAAAAAATTCCAATGCGAATCATAAGTTTTTCTAACTTATCAGCTTTGGCCCCTGCTTGACGTTTGATAACAGACCGTATTCGGAAAAGACTGACGAATCCAGCGAGTAAAAACGTAGTCCCTAGCAGCAAATATATCAACAGAGGCGTCGAAATAAACATTTGTATGTTCTCTGGAGATACAGTACAGACGCCAGCAATCGGATCACCGGCGATACTCCCAGTCACAAGAGCCCATACTGTTTGAGCGGTAGGTGATATCCAAGCTGCTAGGTGGAAATATTGCGAATATGATGCGATGGCTTCGTTACCCCATTTCAAACCGGCTGCAAGGAACCATGTAAAGGCCAAGATCACCCACCATACCGATGAAGCCATCCCAAAGAAATAGATGAGCAGGAAAACAGTGATGCATACTCTTGATCCGGAAGTACCATATCTCAAAGCAGTGCCATCACAAGCTATTCTCTCATGTCCAAGGATGGATCTGGATAAGTAGCCAAGCGATACCATGAAATAGCATGCCGAGAGGAATACGATTGGTCTCTCTGGATACTTGAATCGTTGAGTATCGATGAGAAATGTGGTTACAGTGGCTAACGTGCTCATTGCACACAATCCACTCCATAAAGTGAGCCACAAGGTTGCAAAATCCATCTCTTCATTGGTGAAAAATACTCCTCGGCAAGGAAGCACACACGTGACTCCCATGATTTTGAATTTCTGCGCTAACATAAAATCCGTTAGGCTGAGAGATTGTGAAGTATCAGTATCATGAGTGCCCTTGCCCTGGTATGAGTCAGATGATATTAGAGATAAAAGAGGTGGATCGCATCTACAAATACAGTTTCGAAACTCATACTGGTCAGCGTGGGAGCAATTTTTGCTAGTCTTCCCTCCCTTGCATTTTTGAGACTGAACAGTTTTGGGAGGTTTCGTTGGCTTGGGCGACGACATAGGGCGAACTGTATTTGAAGGAGAATTTTCCGGGGATATGGTTGTATGGTTATCCTGTCCCATGCATAAATACTCGGGATCTCCTTGATTAGGCAATCGCTCGCAAGCCATGCGTTCTGGCCACGAAAATCCATATTGTTGCATTAGGGGAGCACAACCCGTACGGGCTCGTTCACAAACACTCCGACAAGCCGGGAGAGGCTTCGTATAGTCTGAGAGACAGATTGGGGTGTACATGGAGCAGAGGAAGAATTTCAAATCAGCTGAACATTTAATTTCCACCAAAGGCCAGAATTGGTGAACCTCTAAGCCAGCTTCCTCCTGAGTATCATGATTCAACTCATTAGGCATAACTGTGAAATTATAACCAATACCACGGCACATGGGAATAGTTATTTCTTCACATCTTCCTAAACCATTAGATGGATCAAACTGATCCAGAGAAGAGTCTACGTCGTTATTCATTGCTGCTGAATGTAAGCCAGAAGTGGTTACACCAGTGACTAATGACGTGAGTGATGATGGTGGATTAGACGCACTGGGTGGGTGACTATGAGTTATAAGGTCTTCCTTTTCATTCGAGCTGATCAGACAAATAAACATATCCAACAATATATACATGAATAAGGCCTTCATTTCTGTTGTTTGCAGCGCTTTCAGTCCACTCTGTAGTATGACATTCTATTCTAATATCTTGCCGAGCAACAAGTCCATATCAGTGACATCTGAAATAAACGGGTCAGGGATCAATCAGATGATAGAATTGAGTGCGTTTGGGTGAGAATTCAGTGTGATCGTATTTGATGAGTTCCTCGACATCATCTAATGAGTATGGATCAATATTTTTAAGATTTCGATCATTCGAGTACCTTTTTTGAATCGATCAAGGAAACGTTGATTCACAGTGAATAGCCAAGTTCAAGAGTATCCACTCAGCGCGAATAAGGTTCCAGTGGAGATAATCTTGAGGATGTCTACCATGTTTTCCTTATAGTGAGGCCTACCCCAAAAATGAGCGAGTTTTCCAGTGTCATGCAGAAACTATATGGAATGCCATTAATAAGCTACAGTAGGTCCCGGTCAATGTGATCGAGGTTGATGTTATCAACCGCCTGATGGTATCAAAACTGCTGGTCCTGGTCAACTTGTATACGAATACATGTAAATTTTCCCAGTTAATGTGATCGAAAACCCGCTCAGTGTTATCATATCGTAGATCCACAGTGATAGAAATGATGCATCGCCATTGATAACGATCCATAAAGCATCACGTTAGATGAATATTCCATCTTCATAAGAGATCATCATCATTCTCAAATTGTATACAGTCGATTCTGTCATAGCTGTCAAATCGGGTACTCGGGGCGGGGATTCGAGAAAAATGAGCCTATGCGCTTAGGGGAGATTGTTTTACTGTGTACGCTATTGGAAACTATATGAGGGAATCTCAGGAACTTGTGACATTGGCTCTATTTGAATCTGAAAACGTTATACCATTTCCACACCTCTGAATTTTTCCTGTAGGTTTCTAGTCATCATGGAAAAGGTAACCGAGTGTGTTACATCGATTAGGAGAGATGCAGTCAGAGTTATGCGAGATTGATGAGCCCGGCGAGGACTCAGACATATTACCCGCTTTCAACCCTGATTCTAATGCGGGGAATCCGAGAGAGCGACTCGAATAATAATTCATGAAAATCACGAAATTAGCTCAATTCTTAGATCAGATCATTGATGAAGGATAGGTTACGAACCTAGATGATTATTCTTAGATTATGAATGGAGACAAAACAAGATTATGCTTTCGAGAAATGTATTTGAACAAATCCACGGAAAATATTAAAAGAACTTACTTTTGGAAGCATCCAATCCGCTGGGACATACATTCAACTTTTTGCAAAAAATATTAAAAAGTAATCAACGCATCGCAAAATTTGAATGTAGTAGTAACGAAATAGTACAACACTCATAGATCCTCATTGGAAAGTAAATAAGGACATACATCATTCAATGATTAGATCAACAGTTCTTCTTTGATTCACAAGCCGCCTTTCTCCGTGTTTCGACGCAAACTCCATTTTTTGACTTCTCTGCTACACCACTTTTCTCACCAGGATTCTTGATCGCATCTCCACAACATTCCCATTTTTGCAAAATAGTGATACCATGTTTGATCTTTTCTGATTCTGATTGGACCTTGTCCGTGTACATTTCTCTCGATCAATCTCCCTAGCGTTTGGGTCCAAAAGAAAACGGGTACAAGGCAATGGGTCAAGCCTATTTTGGATGCAGTAAGAACAAGAGAGCGCATCCAAGTGGAGAATTGCGGGTTTTTATATTGTCCAGAGAATCTGGAAAACTTGGAAAGTATTTGAGACTGCTCACAAGTTCGGCTTAAAGGTTATCGCTACCGTTTCAATGTCGTTTTCGGTAATCAAGAATATTTTCATTTCACTCACGCTGGCTTGGATCAAATTGAGGATATCTTTTGCAGAAATGACGTTCTCCCCATTTGCAACGGCTCTATAGCACATGTTCTCAGCAGTAACTTCAACAGCATTTGATGTGCTCTTGCCGTGCTTTGATATGCGCGTGTTCGGCGGTAGTGAAGTTCCAAATTGCACTTTCCAGTTTCAATGCCTTGCGGATGTTTTTGAAGAAAAATGAATTATTTCTATTTTTGTACTGAGTAGCTGGTCTATCACTCTGGAAATGGTAATCTTAAGAGTATGGCACAACGCTCTAAATCTGCTTGAGAGCATGTCGGAGAAAACAGTTCGGGCAGCGGCCACCGCCCACACAAACTCAATTTTGAAGACTTTTAGCGAAAAATTGGGACCTTTTCCGAAACGAGTGTGTAGATACCCACCAAGATGAGTGATTTCGAGTTTTCCTGTCAAAACGCGAGGTCATACATGAAGTCTGCAAGTTTCCGCGATAATGCCCATACATTATTTACGGATACAAGAATTGACGAATCTGGTACATCATCTGATAATTCTCCTTTGCATCCAATAGTATGTCATCTTGCTTGTGGCGAGCTCGGCTTCATTATTCAAAATTCTTAGTCAATTCAATATTCTATGGAATCTATCTTCAGCATTCCAGAAACGATAAGCCTTCATTCTGTGTTTGCACTAGTATGATATAATCAACCGTATATGTGTCATACTTTTTCACTTATCAGGGTACAGTCTACATTAGTACATCAATTTCTATAAGCGAAATCTATCTGTCGCGGCCACTTGGTAGAATCAGCCATTTGATGAAACGGCTAGCCATTTGATCAAACGGCTGACCGCAGTCAGCCATTTGATCAAGCGGCGAGCTAAGCTCAGCCCATTGATCAACTGGCGGACAACATTCAGCCTTTCAAGGAGAGGTGCAGAAGTTTAGTCCCAGCTCTCATCGAGTACGAACGTGTTCATATTTACTCCGCGAGTGTCTACTACACATTGAAGTAGCCCGTGACGCGCAGGGCGTTTGCCCTCGTGCTAATCGCATTCCGCGAGTGCGATTCCACCTACTAATAAATTGTTTGTGAAAAATGGCTACTTCGGGCGCAAGCCGCGGGAGTGGCATCCAGTACACGAGATATACATCGACTATGAGACCCCAAAAGGAGATTAGTTACTCTGCAGCAGCTCAGCGAGATCAGTTCCCGAAGAAAGAACAGGGGCTTGTTTTGGATTGTGTGGGTGAATTGTTACAAACCGACTACACGGTTGCAGTGGGAGACATTGTGCAGCCCATAAATATTAGCCATGCATCGAGGATAGCGAATAACCGAGTTTGTCTATATTTATCTAGCAGAGAGATCGTCACTGAACTGACTGAGAAATACAAGTATTTGCAAATCCGAGATCATCAAGTTGCTATTAGGCCATATGTCACGAAACAACAAAGAGTGATTATTTCGAACGTAGCTCCATCAGTACCCCACTACGTGGTAGAAAACGAATTCGATCGCTCGAATATAAAACGATGCGCTCCAATCCCCAGCTTGAGAGCGACGATAATGAAAGAAGGGTATGGCCATGTACTGAGTTCAAGACGTCAAACATTCATCGACCCAAGTGACATAGAAAAACTGCCCGAATTCATCAAAATTATTTACGAGGATACGGTGAACTATATTTATCCGAGTACAGAGGTTCTCAAGTGTTTCAGTTGCAAGTTATAAGGCCACATAGCTAAACAATGTCCGACAAATCAAGCGACCGTGGTGAGTGTAAACAATACAAGCTCAGGGGAGCTTGTTGATCCAGAAGGTGAGCAGAGCGTTAAAACCTCGCTATTCTAGTCTGCTTCATTCGTAACAAGAGAAAGAGATAGCTGCACCGAGACAAGCATCGCCCAAGCCTCACAACATTCAGGTGAGAGTGTGAGTACCATCAGTGAAACACCAACTACAAGCCCTACAGCTGGAGCGGTCGAAGGCGGCATAGCGACGAGCTCTGATCATGCTGGTATGCCACCAGCTGTTCATGAAACTCGCGCGGAGAAAAACGTGGAAACGGACAGGAGTCCGCCTCGTACTCGAGCGCGTTCTCAGCTCATGCAAACGACAAACCCGACACCAAAAAGAAATCTTTCCAGCTCATCATCGTCCAATAGCTCGTCAAGGGACTCCACGAAGATCATTGCCCAGGAGAAGAAGATTGAACGGATAAAAGTTCGAAAAAAATGAAGACCGCAGCTCCTGCAATGAGCATTGCAGAAGTCAAGGCTTTTTTGCCTGCTATCGATGATAAGAATTTGTCCGGAACTCAATCAATTCCGGTGGATCGCCTGGCTGAATTCATATGTTCAGCTTATGAGCATCCCAACTTACTCGGAATCGCTTATTCTACTACGTCTGACTTACCGCCGCTGATTCAAAGGCTCAGAGCAGCTCATTCTCTAATCACTCATCACAATTTGAAGAGCCGCATCACCAAGATCGTTGAACGCCTCACTGTTGAGAATAGCCAATCATCTCTTGAATGTAGTGAAGCAAGTGCCACGGACGATTTCGAAATTGGTGATTAAGTTGCGAACCGTATTCCAGAATGAATAATCCATTAAACTCTCGAACTCATCGTCGGCTCAGACTATTATTTTGAAATACAAGAAGCTTTTCTCAGCGGCTTCAAGATTTGGAATGCATCCTGCCAGATGTCGGCGTCATCGTGTGTGTCAAAACTTGGCTTTCCTCTGAACGTGTGATCCAGTTCCCAGGGTTTGTCACCTACAGGTGGGACCGGGTCGGTTCCAGAGGAGGTGGCATCATCATTCTGCTGCGTAAGAGCGTAGGGTTTCAAGAAATAAAGAACTTGTATACACCTCATGAATCGGTCGAAATCTGTGGTTTACATATTAATGACGTGGAACCAAAATTGAATTTGATAGTTTGCTACCGAAGCCCAGGTCTCACATTGACTCAGCAACAATGGAATCGGATAGTTTCGAAGTGTAATCGCGGAAATTGTTTATTCGTCGGAGATTTCAACTCGCACAACACTCTTTGGAAATGCAGCTACTCTGATAGCAACGGTACCCGATTTCAAAATGCTGTTGAACATTACAATCTCGTAGTACTCAATGACAACACTTTTACATATACGGAAATGCATAGGAACTATAAATCTAATTTAGACTTAATTCTTTCATCCGTCAATTTAGCCGATAGAGTTGCTGTGAAAGTCAATGACGAGACTTGGGGATCAGATCATTACCCTATTTTTATTGACCTTGATTCGAGTAGAAGTCAGTATATAAAAAAGACATTCAAGCTAAAATCTGTGCGCACTGATCGGCATCAATATAATGACGAAAATGACTAAGCATACCCCTTCTTTTAGACGGGAGAATATGAATCGCTTTCACCAAGCGAAAAGTACGATCGTTTCATAGACACCATCAGTAACTCACTCAAAAAATCAACTTCTAGAAAAAAGTTGACAAAGCAAAATCTGAGGTTCAATAGTAATCTCACTCCATGGTGGGACGCAGAATGCAACCGACTAAAGCGATTACGGAAAGTTAAGTTTAAGGAATGGAAATTCACTGGTGATATGATCGATTTGATTGAATATAAGGAACAGCGTGCATTGACGCGAAAAATATTCAAAGCTAAGAAAAAGGAATGTTTCAACAAGTTTGCCAGCACAATAAATTTTCGTACGAGCGCAAGTTACGTCTGGAACAAATGCAAAATATTCAAGAATGCTTGGATCAAAGTGAGACCCCGACACACAACAGAAAACTTGCAGAACGAACACAAAAAGGCGCTTGCATTAGATAAATTATGTCCCCCCTGGGTGCCAAGCGATCCCAACTGTATTCCAATGTCTCAACCCAACGCTCTCGTAGAGGCCCCGTTTGAATTTATCGAGTTCAATGTCGCTTCAGAGTGCAAGAACATTAATTCTGCCCCAGGTCGCGATGGTATCGATTTTGAAGCGCTCCAGAAACTTCCAATTCAATTCAAGCTCCTTCTAGTTGACATTTTCAACCCTATGTATAGAGATCACGACTTCCCGAAGATGTGGAAACATTCCTTTGTTCATTTTATTGATAAGCCGAGCGGTAACGGAGTAAGATCCATTTCCATTACATCGTGTGTTTGTGAACTCTTTGAAACTATGATTGAAAATCGATTACAGTGGTGGTTAGAACATAATAATCTCATCCCTACGGAGCAAAACGGCTTCCGGGAAGGACGTTCGTGCTCCGACAGCCTTGTAAAATTGACTCTTGAGATTGACAACGCATTCCTCCGGCATGAACATGTCTTAGCTGCTTTCTTAGACGTGAGCGGGGCATTTGATAATGTCATCATCGATATCCTATTATCGATCCTAGCAGAGCTAGGTTGCCCTCATTCCTTATTAGCTTTCGTTAAATTTCTGACGTCCGAACGAATCGTAAGCACCGATCTACTGACAGATGATATTAGAATGGCATGGAAAAGCCTCCCTCAAGGTAGCGTTTTGAGCCCTCTGCTGTACATTCTCTACGTCGCCAAAATAAGAAATAGACTCCCGCCAGGCATTATCATGTCACAGTTTGCTGACGATACAGAATTACATGTTGTGAGCTCCGACATCGCAAGAGGAAAAGCAATATTAGAGAGGAATATTGAAATAGTCAAAAATGATCTAGCAGATCTGGGACTAGTTCTTTCTGGAGAGAAAACTACTTTTGTTCATTCCAATATTAGCAAAATTGGAAATTTGACAATTCAAATTGGAAATTCTGAAATAAAATCTAGTAGCACAGGTAGATTCTTAGGGGTGATAATGGACTGCAAGTTGGATTTTCGGTCACACATAGATTTGATCACCAATAAATGCACCAAAGCTTTGAATATTATAAGATATCTCTGTGGAACGTGGTGGGGTGCTGACCCTGAAACTTTGATCGTCTTATACGGGAGTTTTGTTCGTTCGATTGTAGACTATGCCAGCTTTGTATTTTTTCCAAATAGGAAAACTCTCATACATAAGCTGGAGAGAGTTCAGAACGCTGCTATTCGAATAGCTTTCGGCTATCGAATAAGCACACCCATCAATATTTTATTGGCTGAATCTAAATTAGAAAGTCTCAGAAACCATTCCAAAAATTTATGTAGTCGTTATATCGCAAAAGTTCTATCCAATTCTAGCTCCCCTACTCATAGAACTATAACTCAGTGCTTTGATTCATTGAGAAATAAGCAGGGTACACGCTGCCGCATTCTCAAGAATTGTATAAATAACGTTTTGAAAATGAGAAAGTGCAATATATCAAGTGACAGTTTCTGCATTTACAAGCATAGGTACAAAACGCTCATAACTTCAATTCCAATTATCACTGAGTTAGGAATAGATCTGCAAAATTCTGACGATGCCAATCAGTTATTTAACGTATTCAAGAGTCACAACAATGAAGCTCTGTTGATTTTTACTGATGGAAGTGAAGTGATCGGAGCCCAAGGTACTGGCGCAGCTACTTCCTGTTCTGAACTTGACAAGATTAATTAGTATTAATTTATTGAGAAAAATGTCTCTGTATATACAGCAGAGAGCATTGCCATCAATGATGCAATGGACATTGCCTTGACTAATAAGTGCCGAGATATTCTCATTCTTAGCGATTCCTTGAGCGTTCTGCTAGCCTTGTGATCCACAAAATGTGATGTTAAAATTAACCCGTTTGTTTTGCTTATCAAAGAGAAGTACTTGTCGTTCCTCAAGGACAACCCGCAAGGAACTAATATTCAATTTTTTTGGATCCCGGACCACGAAGGAATCTTGGGTAATGAACATGTCGACTCCTTAGCTAAACTAGCTTGTCACAAATCACCTTTGGACTTTGAATCCATCCCATTCTCTGACTCCCACGAATCGTTCAAAAAAGCAGCGATTTTGGATACAAGAGAGTTCATTATAGAAAGAGCAGCAACAACAGGCAAGATATATTCCGAATCGTTCTTCAATAAAAATAAGAGGCCTTGGTTTTATAAAAAGAAGCTAGATAGAAATTTCATAGTTTCAATTAATAGATGCAGAGCTCATCATTATAACTCAGCTGACTCGTTAAGTCGATTCGGAATAACCAACGATTCGACATGTCCGTGCGGGGCTGAAAAGCAAGACCTCAACCATGTGTTATGGCAATGCTCTCTGCACAAGCACCACCGAACCACATTGATGGAATCATTGTTCGCTATAGGTTATCATTCACCTTTGAATATTGAAATACCGATAGCTAAGCCTGACATGGCCTCCGACATGGCCTTAATAGAATCACAATATACTCTCCACTACGGTGAGAGGTGAAGAGCGTATCGTGATCTTCAATTTCTCGTGAAGATTGTAGAGATATTCCAAAGACTTGAAGAAAATCAACAACTTCTGCCAGTGAATACCGTATCATGGATAACATCGAATTCATTCAAACGTCGCATTGTATATGGTCGCTATCAAAAATATTTGCACGAGACATGTACATAGTTTTTGTGTACAGTATGACCCGCATGAATGATAAAACACAGATAGGTGCACGGAAGAAAAGGTGGGCTTACGGCGAGCCTGAGCGAGGGTGTCGCGCGCTCAAAATGAAGATCGCCGCACGGTCTCGGATTGAGCGAGCAGAACCTCACGCTTGGGCGCGCCGGCCTCCCACAGACGGCGTGCAGCTATTCAAGTGCACCGGATCTGCTGCTGACCCGCGCGTTTGGGGCTGCCGTCGTTCCAACGGGTAGGTGAAGTGCGAGCGCATGCATGATGGAGCGATTTTCGACTAAAGACTCTGATTTTCTGCCGCGAGAGACAGTATTTGTGCATAAGTATCAACACGAGTCGTACAGGACTAGCGGTATGTGTGAGTTCTTCAGTAGAGTATGGCTTTTTGGCTTATGCGTATCATACGTTCGGCGAGGTTATGTTAGCGTACATAACTTCAGATATTCCGATACGAAAGTTTACTGGTGGTGCGAGGATATCAATTTTCTCGGATTGAATAACCCTCGTATGTCGGCTACATATTATATCGAGGGCCAACGCGGTTACGGCTACGCTGTAGGCAAGATATAGACTCAATCACTGACGCGCCAGCACACCGCGATTTTGGGCGCGCCTGCCGCCCAAAGTGAGAGAGCAGCGAGTCCAACTGTCGAGGAGATTTGATTGCCCTCGCTCAGGCGCGCAGCAAGTTCACTTTTTTTTCCGTGTGTACTTTTAAAGATTTCGTGCTCGTTCAATACATGCATCTGAAATTACAGTATTTTGTCCGCGAAAAATGATCATGTCAAACTCCATAATCATATTTTGAATGCCAATTCAGCATGATTCCGCTTTAACTTCCATTTATGGAACATCGCCCGTTCCTGAGTGAAAATCTGAGTCTCCACATGGTTCAAAAATGGATCTGATCTAGCTCTATCCTCCTCGATTTGCGACTAACGAATGTATGAAGACTGGTCAATGATTAAAAATGCTCATTTATTGCCAGCCGAATATGATGACGGATAACAATAAGAGCGAGTCATAATACGTTTGGAACATTCGAGTACTCGCGCCGACAATGCACAGCGCATAAGCGAAGCTAGTCATCCAATGCAATTTACTCTTACATGTGTATGGACACCTCGCGATCGTGTAAATGACCTTCTGCGTCCTTGTATGCACAGCTCGCGAGCTTCGATGGCTTGCTTCCGGTATATACGTAAGCGCGTGCATACTCAGCCAGCGCCGCTGACGCGATGCGCCTGAGTGGGAACGAGCCGAATCTAGAGGGGATGGGCCGAATCTAGGGGAAATGATGTATGGCTGGCTTTCCAACGACTCGCAAGCTAACTCACAGCATGTTTGAAGTGCGAAACCCCGATTTCGCTTCCCATGCCCAAGGCCCAGTTGTGTGTTGAATATCCAATGCGCCGAGTACACATATTTTGCTTCATCTACTGATTACTGTATTCCCAAGCCCGGGGAATCATTCATCCAATGTATGAATACATTGGAGAGTTATGCCTCATACGGTCATACCATAATGTTTTCATCTCCTTAGTAGTTCAGAGGTGACACAAAGAGCTAGACTAGGGTACTTCTGCCTATAAATGGCGGCGAGCTGAAAAAGTGCGGCAACCTTGCATTTGACTATATATCTCAGTATGAGCTCGTCAACTGCACTCGCTGTACCAGCTACGTATTTCTCATTAGCAACGCATTGCTTTGATTGAAATCCGTGTACTCGTTCAACAAAGTGTTTTGACATAGAAAGAAAATGAGTAAGGTCATTAACGCCAAGTTCTCTTGGAACGGTCGACGTGTAAACGAGCACTGCTCAATACCACAGCAGACTGCAGCAGACCACACACACACACACACACACACACACACACACACACACACACACACACACACACACACACAACATTGCTCACACATGCGCTAGGATACGAGCGTGCTCGCATGTGTTGAGCAGGCCAGTTTCCGGGCAATTGCGACTTGAGAGTACATGCAGTGGTGCGACGTTGCCACGTTTCGGCTGTAGCAGAAGAACCGTCCGATTTACGCCTATTTGTCAATGCATTAAGTATTGTTGCAAATATCACAGGTACTCAACCCACCTTCTCTTTCGCTCAGAAGTTTCGTGGATTATTTTTCTGCCTAGGAGATGAACACGGCCGAGAACTATCTGTCAAGACCCTTCGTAAACGTTGGAATGAGGTCGGAAAGTGTGCGTTTCCCATAAGCTCTCGTGTTGAATTGATCAAAATTCATTCATCGATTTCTGAGCCCACTGGTACCCTCATGCCTCAAAAATTGAATATAGCTCTTATATCATCAATGTGAATTGGTACTTCCAATTTCATGAGAATCTCTCTTTTAATTCCCTACCAGAGGAACCTCCTTGGAGGAGTTGAGACCCTACCGATTCTAGGAGCGGAAAAAATAAAATGTCCTTTTTGCTTGTTATGACTCATGTAATATTGAAGCGACTTGGTGAAACATGAAAGTGGCTTTCTGCTCCACAATTGATTGGATTCTACGGAATAGATGTCTGAGACTCTGATTTTCCTCTGAAAAATCACGCCCTATTTTTTTGAGGCAATATGGAAAGGGCATCGGCTTTTCGATGGAAGAATATTTCGAACTCTACTTCCCAGGCACTAACGAGGTCTGAGACACATTGTTGCACAGATTATTTGTATTCTCGGGTGTAGAGATAGTGAAAGATATGAGAAACTTCACAAATCATATGGGCGCAAGATTACGATTCTGCCCTTTCATCATTTTTTTCTGTGGGAAGATTCAATTTCTCAAACGCGGTAGCAAGATTGGCCAGTGAACGCGAGTAACTTGAACTTTTTCGCTTCATCGAGTCAACTTGTTCGGCTGCTTTTCGGAGTTGTGATATCAGGGTGTCATGATTGACTCTTTTAATGATTTTTTCTCTCTGAGGAGAGGAGAAGCCATCTCGTAAATTTCACCTCGCGTGCCAACGAAGAATTTAGCGCATGGATAAATGTATCTCTCTGGAGGTCAAAGGGTGTAGCCGGGTATGATGGTAAAAATTGCCCACGAGCCGATCTGGATGAAATGAATACTATTCGATGAAGTATGTTGAGGGGATGTTTTCCGAAAATTTTCAGCCCTTAAGGTCGAAAGGGGTTGAAACTACCCCGAATAATGACTTTTAGACTAAAAAAAATCATAACTCCGAGTCAAATGAATCGATTCGGACGTTTCAAAAGAGGAGGATTTTGTCTTTCCAAGACGCATCTGATAAAATTTTCTCCAGGATTTTCAGCGCCAAATTTGAATCATGGATGCGATTTTCGAATTTTAAAATTTGATGAAAAAGAAAATGAAAATATACCACCTCTAGAAAAAATATATTTTGTTCATCTTGTCAGAATCTACTGGAAAATGAGTTTTTTGGAATTTTCGAGGGGTGGCGATTCGGTCAAAAACAAGAAAAACTGGAATTTTTACGATTTTTCAAAGTTCTTAGCCATTTACTGCGCATGCGCGTGATTTGAGGACTTTGAATATTCAAAATATCAATAGCCAATGCAATCCCTTTGAGAATGATCTGTTGTTTAAGTCAATTTAGCCGAATGGAGCGGAAATTACGGCCATTTGAAGAGTAGATAATGAAATAAAATCCACCCCCTTGGTCGGTATCCATCATTTGTGCGATTTGAGGCAGCTCTTAGCCATTTACTCCTCATGCGCGTGATTTGAGGATTTCAAATCTGTAAAATATCAATAGCCAATGCAATTTCCTTGGGAATGACCTGTTTTGGAAGTCAATTTGGTCAAATGGTTCCGAAGTTATGGCCATTTGAAGATGAAATAATCGAATAAGATCCACCTCCTTGGTCGGTATCTATCATTTTGGCGATTTTTTGCAGCTACTACTCATTTACTACGCATGCGCGTGATTTGAGGACTATGAATTGTGAAATATCAATAGCCAATGCAATTTCCTTGGAAATGACCTCTTATAGAAGTCGATCTGATCAAGTAGAGCCGGAATTATGGCCGTTCAAGGATCAGATGATCAAAAAAGTTCACTTCCCTGGTCATTATCCTTCATCTCTGCGACTTAAGCTTCCTCGGCTGTCCTGTTACTCAACGATTGAATTCAAATATACAATGATGGAGGAAAGAATTGAACAATGTCACTGGATAGAGCTGAGTCAGTTCTATCCACGTGAGTTTTCTGAGATTCTTTGAGAATACTTCAGAAACACAGCTTCCACCTAGTAAATCCGCATTGTACGCACTGACAACATTTGCGAGACCAATGTCCACCAATGTCTTAGGATGTGGTGAATGCCAGACTGTGTGCGCCATCACTCTCTTTGTAAGTAACTGTAAATAGCTTATTGATCGTGCAGAGGAGTCTCTTCATGTTCGTACGGATCATTCTAAACAGATGTGATTACCTGATGCAACGACACCCCCAACCCTCTTGCTCTCCATAATTTCTCGGGATCCGAATGAGAGACTAGGACCGCCCTGCGACGCCCATGGGACCACCGTACGGCCTCCATGGGACCTCGTGATATGGGGCTCTGGGTGCTAAGTGACCTCATACGACGACGTGGGACCCAGGAGGAACCCATAAGACCATCCTGGGGCCTCGTGGGACCTCTTGGGATCTCCATTGGACCTCGTGATATAGGACTCTAGGTGCCAAGGGACTCCATACGACGACGTGGGACCCATGAGAACCCCGAGGGACCATCCTGGGACCTCGTGCGGCCTCTTGGGACCTCCAAGGGACCTCGTAATATGGGGCTCTAGAGGTGCCAAAGGACCTCATACGACGACGTGGGACTTCATGAAACCCACGAGAAACCCATGGGATGTTCCTGGGACCTCCTAAGACCTCCACGGGACCTTGTAAAATGGGGCTCTACGTACCAAAGGACCTCATGGGACGTCATGGGGCCTCATGGAAAGCCCATGGGACCATCATGGTGCCTCGTGGAGTCCCTTGAGGGACCTAGAGCCCCGTATCATGAGGTCCTATGGAGGTTACACGAGGTCCCATGATGGTCCCATGAGGTCCCGTGAGGTCCCATGAGATCCCACGACGTCCCATGAGATCCCACGACGTCCCATGAGGTCCTCCGGTACGTAGAGACCCATTTCACGAGGTCCCATGGAGGTCCCAGGAGGTCCCAGGAAGTTCCAAGATGGACCCATAGGTTCCCCATGGGTTCCATGGGCTTTCCATGAGGTCCTATGAGGTCCCACGACGTCCCGTGAGGTCCTCCGGTACGTAGAGACCCATATCACGAAGTCCCATGTAGGTCCCAGGATGGTCCTATGGGCTTTCCATGGGTTTTCCATGGGTCCTATGGAGTCCCACGACGTCCCATAAGGTCCCCTGGTACGTAGAGCCCGATTTAACGAGGGCCCAGGATGGTCCCCCGGGGTTCCCATGGGTCCCATGGGCTTTCCGTGAGGCCCCATGACGTCCCACGACGTCCCATGAGGTCCACTGGTACGTACAGCCCTATTTTTCAAAGTCACATGGAAGTCCCAGGAGGTCCCAGGATGATCCCATGGATTTCTCCTGGGTCCCATGAGGTCCCACGTCGTCGTATGAGGTCCCTTGGCACCGAGAGCCCCATATCACGAGGTCCCATGGAGGTCTCAAGAGGTCCCACGAGGTCCCAGGATGATCCCATGGGTTTCTCATCAGTCCCACGTCGTCGTATGAGGTCCCTTGGCACCTAGAGTCCCATATCACGAGGTCTCATGGAGATCCTAGGAGGTCCCACGAGGTCCCAGGATGGTCCCATGGGTTTCTCATGGGACCCACGTCGTCGTATGAGGTCCCCTGGCACCTAGAGCCCCATATCACCAGGTCCCATGGAGGCCGTACGGTGGTCCCACGGGCGTCCCAGGGCGGTCCCAGTCTGTCACTGGGATCCCAGGAAATTATTTTCAGCAGGGAGAGCAAGAGGGTTAGGGGTGTCGTTGCATCAGGTAATCACGTCTGTTTAGGATAATCCACACGACCAT
>JAPYYZ010000892.1:0-18821 GCA_030522705.1 Eretmocerus eremicus
TCAGCGGATGGTCGTCTCCGCTCACGGGATCGCTGTGCCTTCCTCCTCAGAGCGTTGCTCCTGCGTCGAAGCTCTCCGATCTCTTCTGTCCACCAGTATCCCTCCTTCCTATCGAAGCGCGGTTTCTTCCTGCGGGGCATAGAGGCGTCGCAGGCTCTGGTTATCACACTCTTTGCTTCGGCGACAGCTTCTTCCGGTGTTTGGTGTTCAGCGAGGTCTTCCGCGGCTGCGATACTAAGGTCACGCGACCTATGGGAGGTCGCGTGACCCACTTGGTTCACTAGGATCAGGGCTAGGAGGTTCATGGTATCAGCTAGCACAACACCACGTGCATCGTCTGGTCCGCCACTCCAACCGGGTGATTTGGCGTTGGAGTCTCCTGCAACTATCTTCAGCCCTCGCCATTGTTTCACGCTATCCTCCAGTTCCTTGAGCTCCCGCAAGAATACCTGCATGTGGGCATTGGGAGAGTTGTAGCAGCTGTAGACTGCTACTCCTTCTACCACTCTCCTCGCGAAGCCATGTCCGCTAACGGGTTTCTCCGTTTCGCAGACCGACGAGTTCATGATCTGAATGATTGCGCAGCCGCCAAAGTCAGGCGTGGATCTAGGGAGGTTTTTTCTCTGATTCTGTTCCGAGATCATCAGAACATCGACTCCGTTGCGCACGGCCTCAGCCTCCAGAAGATCATGGGCCTCCGGGGACCTGCGTAGGTTCGCTCGGAGGAAGCTAGCCATTGCGCTTGCGGCTCCTACGGCCGATCTCGGCTCTCGCCTGTTGGTAGGCCTGGCAGTCAAGGTCTTTGAACCTGTGGTTGCTGTCAACCTTGAGAGCTTCGCAGCTCAGGCACTTTGGGGGCTCCTGGCATCTGGCGGCGAGGTGGCTCTCGTCACCGCAGCAATGACAGCGTTTGGATGGGTTCTTTGATTCCTCGCACTCGGTCGCGATGTGTCCACACTGCAGACAGTTGTAGCACCTCGGGATTCTACCCTCCTCCCGAACTGTCGCATTCGTCCATCCTATGCGAATGGTTCTCTTTGAAGTGATGCTGTAAGCCAGCCTGGCTGGGACCGTCACGACCGCAATCTGTGGGCCTCTGAATGATTGCCGGAGAGTCCTGACTAACACACTGTCCTTGTGTGTGTCTCCGATCATCTTCACAATCGCATTCTTGACGTCTTTGGCGGTTGTTACATCGTCGATATTGTGCACTTCCAGCGTTGTATTGGTTGATGAACGGCGAATGTCCCCGTCATTCTTGACAATTTCCTCGATTGCAGCCTTCATAGCTTCCACCCCGGTGCCCTTCTGGAGCTCTATCAAGATGTGGCCATCGTTGGTCTCCCTGATTTTGCTGACTCTTGAACCAACTTCCTCGGCGTCTGCTCCTTGTTCCACCTTCCTGAGCATGTCAGCGTAGCTCGGGCCGTCCTGTTTGGTCTTGATGAGGACGGCATCAGGCAGGGTCTTCACTCTCCTTCCTTCGGCTTCTTCCTATCTTGTTGGCCCCTCTCCTACTGGCTCCCCTGCGTCTTTTGCTCCTTCTTCTTCCGTGGCCTCTCTTTTCCTCTTGGTGTCAGGACGTCCTCGCTCTCTCCCAGTGTCGCTGTCCTAGCATCACGGGATTTTGGATCATCCCTCCGTTCTTCTCTCTTGTCCTGGTTCTCCTTCCTCCTGCTGGTGGCCTCCGTCCACTCACCCTTGCTAGCAGCAGACTCAAAGTCTTCGCTGCGGAGAGTGAATGGATTGCTAGCCTGGGATTTTGGCGTGGCCACTTGGAGTTTTGCCAATTCGAGTCGCGCCAACTCGAGTCGTGGCAGCTCCACGGCTTTCTTCTTCTACTGGTTGCTGGTGCTGGCCTCTGGTGGACTGATGTCCTTTCTCTTGGAGACCGCAGTTGCCTGGTTGGGCTTCATTGTCGCCAATGCCGCGAGTTTTTTGACTTCCTCCTCCATTTGTTCAGGTTCGGACCGAACTCGTCCGTGAGTTCGGTCGTCCTTTCTCGAACCATCTCCAGTCGTTCCGAGAAGCCCATCACCTTCAAGAGCTCAGCCTTGACTTCTTTCTCAGTGGTGGCATGCGCTTGGGTCACCTTGTTACCTCCTCTACCATCTCCAGGATTTTATCGAGGAGTCTCTCCTCTTTTCCTTGGGATGCTCTCAGCTTATCCCACCGACCTACCATTGCGTCGGCATGCCTCTTGGCTCTAGTCGTTGCGGTGGTCCGCTCACTGGGTTGGCTCAAACCACCCGCCCTCCCCGGAACGAGGTTCTACCGCCATTGGTTCGTCCATGAACATAGGAAAAGATGGGTTGCCCCCAGAATCCGAGCAACCATGAGCAGAGACTACCGAGGCTCCCACTCGGTCAGAATCTCTCGAGGGATTCGCCGCACGGTGGGATTCGCCGCACACTCGCGACATACCTCGCTAGTCTGGAGGAACGGAAGGGATCGCGAGTTCCTTCCACTCGGACGCACCCTGACTACCAGAGGAAAACCGGAGACCTGGTGAAGTTAAAAGTTTACAGGCCTGATCGCGTACCCCGCGCAGTTACCCTGGGTTCCTGGCTACATTTCTAGGGGAGAGATACACCAGGCACCCGTCAATGGGGTTACCCTCGAGCGGCTACAGGGAATGCAAGGAGGGGAATGTCGCCCAGAGTGGTCCAGAGTACTCATAGACAATTTACCGATAAAGACAGAGATATATCCTTTTTTAGCCTTCTGTCTACGCCCAGGTGATGTACGGACCCAGATGGGTCCAGCATAGTCGACACCAGCCCTTGCGAAGGGGCGTGATACTCGGACGCGTGGACTGGGCAAGTTTTCCATCAGCTGATGAGCCGTAGAAGCTCGATAGCGGATGCATTTTGGGCACCGATGTATCTGTCTTTTAACAGCTTGGCGTGCACCTACAAGCCAATATTCTTGGCGAATCGTGGCAAGTGTGACTTGAGTGCCGCCATGTAGAGTGAGAGAGTGGGTGTGCCGAATAATCAGCCCTGAAAAGTTATGGTCGGCAGAAAGAATGATAGGATGTTCCTGGTTATGAGAGCTGTATTAGCTAATCTCCTACCAACTCTCATGATACCATTTTGAAGAGAGGGACTTAGCTTGTAAAGAGCATGTCCCTTAAGAAGAGGTTTGCCGTTGCCTATGTCTCGAATTCCCTGTGCATAGACCAAGCGCTGGAGATGATGGATCCACGCAAGTCGGGCTCGCTCTTTTTCTTGACAAGATAAAAATCTATCATAGTGGAAGATTTGAGCCCAGGTCTGATGCTGAATGAGACAAGAATCGTCACAGAGTGTGAAGAGGTCCTTCTTCATCCTAGTGAGAGCTCTGAACACGTGAGCTGTAGAATTAATCAGTCGTTGATAGGACGACAGATTTTCTAGTAAAAAATCACAGGGGGATATCAGATCATGTATAATCAGAGATTTACACGCCACAATATTCACAGATGGCAAGTTATCATTTACGAAGGGCGAAGGTTGGTAAGTTGGCTTGTGACTCGCCAAGGACTTAGTTATCGGCCACTGATCGTGAGGAAGAGCCAACCAAGTTGGTCCATTCCACCAGATCGGCAGATCAATCATTTCCTCGGGAAATTTACCGCGACTACCCACATCAGCAGGGTTGTCCTTGAAGCGAACATGTGCCCAGGATGCGCCGGGTGATAGCTCCAGGATGCGAGAACATCTATTGGCTACAAACGTTGGCCAACGAGAGGGACGGTCGTTGAGCCAGTGCAAGACGTCCATAGCATCTTTTCAGTAAAACTCAGATAAAGAGGGGAATTTTAAAAAAAATTTCAGGCGAACTGCCAATTCAGCTAACAGTACCGTAGCACACAATTCCAATCGAGGAATTGAGAGTGGTTTTATGAGCGTGAATCTAGTTTTCGACTGCAATAATCGAATTGAAATTTGATCACCATATGTGACTCTAAGATAGACAACTGCAATCATCGCAAGCTTGGATGCATCAGCAAATCCATGCAGCTCATATTTTGCAGTATTGTCGGTGAAATGAATCCAACGTGGGATCTTGAGTTCAGAAATTGCAGGCAAGTTGTTTAGCCAACGTAGCCAATAGTCAATATCTTCCGCACTCAAATCTTGATCCTATTCATAACCTTCAATCCAAAGTTTTTGCATGAAAGCCTTTGATATCATGATCATGGGTGCTAACCAGCCCATAGGATCATATACACTGGCGATTCTAGAGAGTACTGAACGCTTCGTCCACTGAGTTCACTTTACTGGGTTGTAATTTGACAGGCTTGAATTTGAGAACGTCCTCTCGAGGACACCATTGCAAGCCAAGTATAGAAAAAATCGACTCATCATCAGTATGAAAAATATTCACAAGGAAATCAGGAGTGGGAGCAGCGAGGAGTTCAGAAAGCAAATGGCATAAAAGCTCCTCGTCGTTTGCCGCCCACTTGCGGAGATTGAATCCACCTGATTTGCACAAGTCTATAAGCTGCGTTTGCTCCAACTTCGCAGATACAAGATTATGCCCCCCAAAAACGACTTATCCATGAATGTTTCTTCTTCCAAGGCATCAGAACCAATTAAAAATTTGGACTTTTCATCTCTGGCCAATTGAATGCAAACTCTGTCCGCTTGATATGGGCTGGGAGCTATTTCGTAAGTCACAGTATTCAGTAGAAATATAGAAATAGGATCATCTGGCGGATCGCACCATAAAATAGATTGAAATATGCGGTCATCTTCATGGATCCAGTTTCGCCTTAACATCATCTCGATGTCCGCAGTAAAGGCATATCGGTATTTTCGCCGATTTAAGACGAGACAAGGTAAGTCTGGAAGAAGATTTGGGCCAGGTAAGAGGAAATCATTGATAGATTTCCGCGTTTCGGTCTGAAAAGATCCATTAAAGACAATTCGAAGTTTTGTTGTAGTGTTTGACTATTTCAAAACTCCATGATGAGGGATAAGCCGGTGTGAACTCGTGTTCACGGTTCGAGGATCATTTGAATATAACGACATATGATTCAGAAGTTGATACTCTGTCAGGAATGCGCAATACGCATTTTTCAAGGGTAAATTACAATTCAATCTAGTTTCTAGCTTGGAAAGCAGCTGCTTAGCTGGCTGGAAGGAGTCTCCTGACAGGGATCGATTAAAAGAATAATGGAAGGGTAGCCTCACAGTATATCGTCCATCAGCTCCACGTGAGTGTGTAGCAACGGAGTGCTCCTCGCAACGCTTCTCGTCGGCTGTGAGTGGCGAAGTGTCCGGGTTGACCTCCTCCTGATGCCAGAATCTTTGAAGAAGCTCATCGACCTTGACGTCAGCTGCAGAATGGAGCACAGTTGGGTGCATCAGCAGATGCTCGCTGTCATCAGTTGGCCCGGGTAAGATCCAGCCGAGCTTCGTCCGAGTAGCAACTGGCTGATCTGGCGAACCTCGCCGCAGTTCCTCCTCGATGATGAGTGCATGGACAGCAGCACCGAGAAGCAGCTCGATGGAATGGCTGCTCATGAAGTCCGGATCAGCAAGGTTCAGATCCTTGGTGTGGCTCCAGACAGCATCCGAACAATCAATGCTCGGCTTGTAGCTCGTGACATCCTTGATAACCAGGGCGTGTAGCCTTGCCATGAACGAAGACTCGAAGTGAGGACGGATGGCAATCTCTGTTATTCTCTTGGCATATGACTGTTTCCCTCCGAGACTCTGCACAGGTATAGAGACGCGTTGTCTCTTAATTTTTAATCTCTGACATAAAGATTCTGCAATGAAAAAAGTTTGAGCGCACTGGTCAATGAGCGCACGCACGAGTACTTTTTCAACATCGGCATTCGACACTCGAACCCAAGCTGTTGCTAATGAAACAGTATTAGGCTTACGGAAGTTGGAGTTCAAGGCTACCACGTGGTTGTGCGACTCACTTTTAGGTTGGAAAGAGGGAGTATTCACCGATAACCGCGAAGAAGCAGCAGATGGCTGTGACGGTTTGTCCGAATGGAGCATAGAATGGTGCTTCTCACCGCAATAGCGACAGTTATAAGGAGATTCACACGTTTTGAATTGATGGGGCCCGAGACAGTTGAAGCAGAACTTCTTGAACTTCGCAAATTCTTTCCTCTGATCAACGTGCATTGATTTGAAATTGAGGCAGTTTTGTGAACTGTTATCTTGATCGCAATTTCAGCACTTTTTCTTTTAACTAGGAACTGGAGATTGAGCAGAATGCAAAACCTTAGTACCTGGCTTCTGAGAAGGGGAAGAAGAAGTATTTTTTACACTTTTTGGATTGGACTTTTGTTGCTTAGATTCTGATGAAAAAGGAAGAATATTGAGTTGTAAGCTGCCTTCGATCGATTCAAGCGTTGTTAGTCGCGTTTTCAGAGAAGTTTTCATCTGAGCCAGAGTTGGAGGCTCTGCGGGTTCTCCCAGGGAAGTTTCCCATGAGGTTCGAGACTTTTCGTCTAGACGGTTCGCGGTGACGAAAACTATGAGATCATCCCACTGATCTGTGGGTCAACCGAGAGCTTTTAGCACGATCAAGGGATTTGTAGTACCGTTCATGTGTGATCGTAGCTCTGCAGCTGTTCCCGTTTGAATACTCTCTACTGAGAAAAATTCCTCCAAATGATTATTCAGCATGCGACGTTTATTTTCGTAGAGCGACTTGAGTTCATTCCAAGCAGTCTCAAAATTATCCTCATCAAGCGCAATACCCTGAATGAGCGCCTCAGCATCATCAGCCGAGTGCGTCCTTGAATGATAGAATTTGACGGCATTGCTAAACGTTGGACAATTTACTACAGTTGCAGTGAAAAGATCGCAAAATTTTGGCCAGTCCTTGAGAGTTCCATTAAATACTGAGATATCAATGAGGGCCAGACGCGCAGATTCATATAATATGGAGTTAAAATCACATAATTGCCGTACACACCGTATTTTCGGTGAATATAACTGAATTCATTCATAATCCCAAATACACCAGGAGGTTTCATCAGTAAGCACGAGCGATCAACAAGCTTGCATCTCGCTCTTTCTTTCAGCCCGCGTCAAGGACAAAGATCCAGCGGTGACGTGCACGCAATTCCTGAACAGGTGAGTCATCGCGCACGCGCGCGCGGGGACAAAAGGGTACTAGATATGCCGAGATGTCGCTCCAAAATCACCCCGTGGTCCACTAGGGTGTGGCCCGGGATCATCGGGGACCCTGGCACGGGGATATCAAGGTCGCCTTTTGGACAACCTTGGCAGAAGCTTGACGTCGCCCCGGCGTATATATACTACTGGGATCTACCCGAATCCTAGATTGGCCATGGACCCTCAACCTATCGAAACCTCGAGGCCAGAATATCAACGGAGTAGGACTCGTTCTCAAATACCACAGAGGCTATGAGCCCGCAAAGTAACGAACCCTCGAGACTGGAATTTCAGCGATATGGGAATTATCCTCAATTTCCATACTGGCTATGAACCCTACATTCAGAATCCTGGTCTCGAGGTTGTGTAGTTTGCGGGTTCATAGCCTGTCTGGGATTTGGGGATATTCCTCACCTCGCTAGAATCCTGGGCTCGAAGCTATTTCAGCCTACGTGTTTATGGCTTTTTTTGGGTTTGGCGATAATCCCCATCCCGCTGAAATTTTCGTCTCGAGAGTTTGTTAGTTTGCAGGCTTACAGCCTCCCTGGGATTCGGAGACAATTCCTAATCCGCTAGAATTTCAGCCTCGATGTTCTGTAGTTTGCGGGTTCATAATTTGTCAGGGATTCGTAGATAATTTCGACCTCGCTACAATTCTGGCATTGAGGGTTCGTTGGCTTGCGATTTCATAGTTCGCCTGGGATTCGGGGATATCTCCCTGTTCTCTAAGATTCCCGTCTTGGAGTTATGTCAGTTTGCGAGTATCCGGCCTGTCAGGGATTTGAGTATATTTCCCCACCCGGAAAAATTTTGGTCCCGAGGGCATGTCAGTTTGCGGGTTCAAGCCTGAATCGGATTTGCATATAATTTCCAACTTGCTGAATTCTTGGTCTCGACTTCGTTAGCTCCCGGTTTTGAAGCCCATGGAGGATTCGGGGATATTCCCATACACCCTAAAAGTCTGGTGTCGAGGTTACCTCAGTGTTCAGATTCACGTCCTGTCTGGGATTGGAGGATCATCGTCGAGGTTAAAATCACAGTCTCGCGGGCTTGTGAGTCTGCGGTCTTATAACCCGCCGGGGATTCAGGGATAATTCGCCACTTCACAAAGCCCCGGTCTCATCGGGATGCAAACAGCGTCGTGCTGTGCCGAAACTGTAGCCCTGACTACGACAGAACAGCTGCAGAAGTGTCTACGCAACTTCACCAGTCGCATCTGCCAAGATCCTCTCGCCTCTCGCTTGGCCTCTTCTACTCCGCTCGCTTCATCTCTGCAGGCTCTCGAAACTCATTCAAGAGAGTTCAGAGTGAGCAACTCTTCAGTCAAAACTGCGAATCCCTATCCAACCATCACAAATTACCTCAATATGCCCTCAAAATTTGTCTCCAAAGTTGAATGCAGCCTCGTCATCGCGTTCCTCCTGAGAATTGCAATAATTTCTCCGTTGCATGTACCATACAAAAAATGCGTTCCCATCGAGTGACACGGGCTTTTTTCACTCCACATGCAGAATTTGTGTCCTGCTTTTTGTGACCTCTGTATAACCTATGGGAGTCAATTTTGAGAAATATTAAGAGTACATATAAAAACGTGGAATTTTCCGCTTTTCCGATTGCCTTGGTTGGAATTGCAATTTTTCCGCGAAAAAACACAAGTAATCCCCATTAATCTTGGAATTTGACCCCAAGGTCGAATTCAGAGTCACCTCCAGAATTTTCATAAGAAATGCCACAAATTTGCTTATTCTTGTCAACCGGTGGAGATGTTTACTTCTCGAGTTATACCGCTCTTTTCAGAATTTTTGGGAATCTTTCTACCTCCTATTCCACGCCATCATCGCATACATTCCGGACATGTTTCGAGGAGGATGAATCAGGTTACTCCATACCGAGAGGTACGGTTCGGCGTATCAAAACCTCCTGATATTGCCCGTTTCATGGAGAACTCAATTCTACCTTTTCTTCCGATTTCGGACCGCTCTGCGGCGGCCGCCAGCGTGAGATATCTTCAGTATCAAAAAGAACGCCTCATCAATCCAGCAATGATTTATGAGGCATTTCGGGAGAGCGTACTTACCACGAAGCGAGTCAAGGAGATGAATTCTATGAATAAGAATTAACCCCACGATCGAGATCTATGTTACAAGAGCTCACTCGCCAATTTTGGATCGCTGTTCTTGATATGGATGAATGTGAGTAGTCGCGAGAAGTGAGGAATGGAGATTATTCGAAAGATCTATTTCGATCCGCAACGGCCCATGGGATCTTTCACCATAATTCCCTTCGATGGATTGGACGAGATAGATATAAGAAGTGTTCATTCAGTAATATTGATGCGTCAGAACTCCAGAATCAGGGAAAACGCGAGATTTTGCAGACTCCAGGGACTTCTCTCATTGAAATCACTCTGTGAGATCTCACCCCCACGACACTAGTTGTTGACATAGTCAGTTCGTATTTTGGAATATGCCTATTACCAATGTCAAAGATATTCGTACAGTTTGAGCGAGTTCCAGCTCGTTCCTCTATCTGGTATGACCGTGCTGGGTCTTCTCTCATGTTATCGCTCGTTGATAAAGTCAAATGACATGTTGGGAGATTGAGATTGTTCGTGTTGGCGTACCTGCAATCAAGTTATCATATTCTACGTGCCTCGTTGTTACCTCTGGCTACCAATCATAGGATCGCAAATATTCCATATCTCATGCCTCGCCTAATCATAAGTTGGTGGAGAATTCCATCGATACTCACTCGACTCTCGAGCACCTCTTCGAAAACTCTCATATAGGGTCCGTGTATCTCCATGAATGTATTTTATGAATCTGCCTTCTCTGCTCTGGGTATAGAATCTTGAGACTCTTATCAGTTCAGTACCCTGAGAATCAAAGAATAGGATTTAGGACGAGAAACATAGGATGCCTCTGGACGACTCAGTTGTATCAGAGGAGAGCTTTGAATTCGGGAAAAAGACTGGACGTACGAAAAGGGAGGGATGAATAGATAGAGGAGTCCCTTCTCTCAAGGGTGAGCATTCTCCATGCTACGGTATGCGTCCATAGGTTGCGGAGAGTGGAGCACCAAAACTTGGTGTATTGATAATGAAAGGGATGAGTGATTGCAGACAAGGAGCCTGACACTTTACACCCAAAGCACAACACTGACACTCCGCTGAACCCAACTATCCTCCCGAGCTTGTGGCCGAGGATCTTGCCTTTTCCTGAAGTGTGCCTAATGCTGGTTAGATGGACGCGGTGACCTTGCTAGTGCAGAGTACCTCTACTGCTGAAAGTGTCGAGTTACAACTTAGGAGAGGGGGCTTGAATCAAGTTGGGCTCTCTCCCACTGACAAACAGAGGACCAACCTTGTGGATCACGGATTTAGCCAAAACTCTGGTGATCATCTTTTCGGTGGGAAATGAAGATATCCCACAGGGCTTGAACCAATAGGCCCTCCGTTCCGAGATGAAGCCCCGGACGTTAGCATTGTCAGTATACCTATACATATGGATTCTCAACACGTGCCTATATGAGCAATACTTATGTCCCTGGCTCTATCTCGGAACAAAAGGTCTATTGGTCTAAGCCCTCTGGGATATCTCCATTTCTCACCGAAACGAGATGAGTCCCAGAGTTTCGGCCAAATCCGTGATCCACAAGGTTGGTCTTCTTCTCGTGAGTAACAACACGGACTGTCCCTTTGTGGTGGCGCAAAGTAACCGCAAAGGGACGGGGACCGACCGAGCAGAGTAGCCTAAGCTTGGAATTAGGAGGACCCATCGGTTCCCGTTGTTCGGGGGGGAGGGGGGGATGGAGTGTACACTCACTACACAATACACACACTCACACAGAACGGCTCTCAATATCATCTGAGGGCTCTCATACTGGTTTCGGGTCCGGCCTATATGCGATTAGTAGGTCCCACTCTCTAAACGTGATGGAAGATGTTGAGTTCCACGGATAAGACTCCGCATGTGCACAACTCTACTTCCCCAGTGGAGCAAAATTGCACCGAGAGCTCGCCTTCCGTTCTTGGCCACAATTTGGAATCTGCGGGTGGCCAAATTCTTCAAGTCGTGATTTGGTGAGCATTTTCAAGGCGATGCCGGGTGTGAGGACCGACACCAACGCAGAGCCGGGTACAAAGACCGGAAACGACGATCTCATGATCGTCGATGAAGTGAGCAGCGGGCAATAGCCAAGCCAAGGAGTTGGTCATGGGCTCAGAGTCGGTGGTGGAGGCGTGGCCGAAGTTGCTGACTTATGAAAACGATGGGGCAGGTTCAGGGGAGCTCACTCGTGAGAGGAAGAGATCCTCGAGGAATTGCTGAGGTTGCTAGACCACATCACTAAGGATGTAGAGGAGCACGCCACGGCCAAAAGAACGATGGGAGACGATGGAACGAAGCTCGACGAGGAAGCAAGTACCCTGCGACCAGGACTGGATGAGGCTAGGAATAGAGAGGTTTACCTGGGAAGTTCGCTAAAAATGTAGCGGTGACTCCGATCTTCTCCAGCCAACCAATCTCCAGGACGAGCGGTCACAGTCAGAATAAGAGAAACCGCACTAGCCCAACCAGCTGCGAGGAGGAGCAGAAGTGAAGGGGAAAGAGATCGGAACTAAGACCTCCCAAGCTCACTCTCACTCTACCATAGTGGAGGAACGGCACATTAGAGTCAGCAGCATTCACGCCTGGTACAGCACCCTCTTATTGCTCAGCGAGGAGCCAGCCAGAGAACAAGGGCTCCGAATGAGAGGAGGTGATTAATGGTGAAGAGCGCGCAAGGAGTGCAGCACTGCGAGCATGGGCCTTTCAAAATCTCAGCGGGAGGTGAAACAGAGAGAGGAGAAGAAGAAGAGAGAGAGCAAGGGCACAAGAAAGGAAGTGAGATCGGACGCCGTGATCGTCTAGCCAACAAAGAATGGTTTGACCTACGCAGACATGCTGAGGGAGTCTAAACAGGGGGCCGAGGCCAAGGAGTTAGCTCCCAAAGACTCGAAACTCCGAAAAACGAAGGACGGGCGTTCGCTCATAGAGTTGCAGAGAGGGGTCAAGACGGACTCCGTCGAGACTGCCGTGAAGGGAGCCATCCAGGACTCAGGCGAGGTGAGGAGGCTCTTCCCGACTGTCACTCCCAAAGTGCTCGACATTGACGGTGTCGGCACATTGCAGGAGGTGAAAGCAGCCTCCGTGGCAGAGCTAAGAGAGGAATATACTGGGAGTATCACTGCAAGTACCATACGTCTAGGGTTCAGGGGAACCCAGACTGCGGTGATCACGGTGGATTGGCTGGACGACTCATGAATGAGGGGAAGATACGGATCGACTACGTAATCGCCCGGATCCGTTAGAAAACGGGGGTTCTTGAGAATCCACAAATGCCTCCAGTATGGGCACCTGTCAGCAAAGTGTGATAAGCAGCAAGAGAGGCGGACAAAGTGCTGTTTCAACTACGGCGAGGAGGGATACATAGCAACTGCCAAGTCGAAGTAAGAGTGAGTGGCTTGCAGCAGCCAAACCTCGGCGCACCTCCTGGTGGACCAAGGTTGAACAAGGTATAAGCTGCTGACCTCAAAGTGGGATGATCTTACTACAGCAGAGCCATGGGGGAAGAAGAGGAGCTCATTGGAGAGATGCTCAAGTGACTCGATGGCATTACCAATGATGTAAAAGAGCATGCAACCGCTAAGAAAACAGCGAAGGAGCTCGTGAAGAGGGCAGTGACCTTACGCAAGGGGCTGGAAGAGGCCAGAGAGCAGGCTGCGGAGCTGGAGGACAAACTCATCCCAGCTCTGGAGAACGTGGCCGAGAAAACCATGGCGGCGGTGGCGGCCTTCTCAGCCCAGTCGAGATCCGCTCTATCTGCCCAGAACCCCGGGCAAGGGAGCCAGAACAAGAGAGGCCACACGAAACCCTCCAGCGGGGAAGAGGACCATTGGAGGAGCATGCGGGATCGTGAGGAGATATCTGTCCCAAGGTGACCCTCAGGGGGGGGGGGGAGGAATACCCCCGCCGGACGTGACCCTTGTTCGCGGCTGGGGAGGCCCGTACCGCGGCGTGACTGGTGGGTGGCAGCTTTGGCACCTCCGTGTCAAAGATAAATAGCTCACGCGGAGCAAACCAAACTAATTCCGGCTTTGAGACTATCCGGAATGGGCCCCTTGGCCTCAAAACCATCATGAATCAGGAAATTATGAATATCACTACCCCAGGTGGGTCAGTCATTGCAAGTGCGGCGAACCCCACCAGAAATTATGACCGAGTGAGCGCCTTGGTAGTGTCTGCTAACGGTCGCTCGGGTTCTGAGAGTAAGCCATCTTTTCCTATTCCCATGGACAAACCGATGGCGGTAGACGCCCGTTCCGGGGAGGGTGGTTTGAGGCAACCAGGTGAGCAGTCCACCGCATCGATAAGAGCCAAGGGGGATGCCGACGCTGTGGTACGTCGGCGGGATGAGCTGGGAGCATCCCGAGAGAGAGGAGAAACTCCTTGATAATATCTTGGAGATGGTGAAGGAGGTCAATAAGGCGATCCAAGCACATGTCACCGCCGAAAAGAGAGTCAAGGCTGAGCTCTTGGAGATGATTGGCTCCGTGGAACGACAGAAGATAGTTCGGGAAAAGACGTCCGAACTAGTGGACGAGTTCGGTACGAACCTGAACATAATGGAAGAGGAAGTCTGGAGACTCGCGGCATTGGCGACAATGGAGCCCAACTAGGCCACTGGGATCTCCAAGAGGACGGACATCAGTCCGCCAAAAGCCAGCACCAGCAGCCAAAAGGAAGAGAAAACCGTGAAGCTGCCGCGACTCGAATTGGCGAATCTTCAAGTGACTATGCCAAAATACCAGGCTAGCACTCCATTCACATCCCTGCAGCGAAGACTTCGAGTCTGCTGCTTGCGAGGGTGAGTAGGCGGAGGCCACCAGCAAGGAGAAAGAGAACCAGAAGAAGAGTGAAGATCGGAGAGATGATCCAAAAACCGTGACGCTAAGACAGCAGCACTGGGGAGAAGCGAAAATGTCTAGATACCAAGAGGGAAAGAGATACCGCGGAAGAAGAAGAAGCAAAAGACGCAGGGGAACTAGAAGGAGAGAGCCAACAGGAAAAGGAGAGGCCGAAGGAAGAAGAAAGAAGACCCAGAGTTGAACCTGATGCCGTCCTCATCAGGACTAAACAGAACGGCCTGAGCTATGCAGACATGCTCAGGAAGATGGACCAGGGAGCAGACGCCGGGGGAGTTGGTTCAAGAGTCAGCAAAATCAGGAAGACCAACGATGGCCTTATCTCAATAGAGCTTCGAGAGAGCATCAACGCAGAAACTGTGGAGACTGCGATCGAGGGAATTGTCAAGGATAACGGGGACATTCGCCGTCCCTCAACCAATATAACGCTGGAGGTGTACGACATCGACGATGTACCAACCATCGGCGACGTCAAAAATGCGATTGTGAAGATCATTGGAGACAAAAACAAGGATAGTGAGTCAGTCATCACTCTCTGGCTATCGTCCAGAGGCACACAGATCGCGGTCGTGATGGTCCCAGCTAGGCTGGCTCACAGCATGACGTCGAAGAGAACAATCCGCATATGATGGACGAATGCGAGAGTTCAGGAGAAGGCTGGGACCCCGAGGCCCTACAACTGTGTGCAGTATAGACAGATAGCACCCAAGTGCAAGAAACCGAGGAATCCATCCAAGCGCTGCTACCGGTGCGGTGACGAGAGCCACCTCGCCACCAGATGCCGGGAACCCCCGAAGTGCCTGAACTGCGAAGCTCTCAAGGTTAACAGCGACCACAGGTCCGGAGCCCTCGAATGCCAGGCCTATCAACGGGCAAGAACTGAGACTGGCCGCAAGAGTCGCGAGCGCAATGGCCAGCTTCCTCCAAGCGAATCTACGCAGGTGTCCGGAGGCTCATCTCCTGGAAGCCCAGGCAACGGAGTACATGTTCTGATAATCCCGGGACAGAATCAGAGAACGAACCTCCCTAGATCCACGCCTGACCTCGGCGGCTGCGCATCCATCCAGATCGTGAACTCATCGGTCTGCAGAACAGAGAAACCCGTTAGCGAACATGGCTTCGCGAGAAGAGTGACGGACAGCTTACAGCTATCACTACTCTTCCAATGCCCCCATGCAGGTATTCTTGTGGGAGCTCAAGAAACTGGAGGATAGCGTGAGACAATGGTGAGGCTCGGAGATGGTCGCAGGAGACTTCAACGCCGAATCATCCGGTTGGAGTCGCGGACGAAGAAATGTGCGCAGTGATGCGCTGGCCGATACCATGAACCTTCCAGATTTGGTTCTAGTGAACCAAGTTGGCCAGGCGAATTCCCATAGAGGGGGATTGTCATCAGTGTTAGACCTCACGTTCGTAAGTCTGACGCTAATCGGACGGGTGAAGGAGTGGAGGGTCCTGAACATAGAGATGCTGAGCGACCAATGTCACATCTTTTTCAAGATCAGTGACATCAGGAGATGAAGGAGCAACTATAGCATCGTGGGATGCCAAGTTTGGAAACTTCATCAAGCTGAGCTCGAAGAGTCAATATTAGCCGTGCAATAACTCGCTGAACGTCAAACGCCGGAAAAAGCTGTCACCAAAGTGACGAGCACGATAACCAGAGCCTGCGACGCCTCCAGGCCCCGCAAAAAGGAACGGCACTTCGACAGGGGGGAGAAATACTGGTGGACGCGAGAGATTGAAGAGCTTCGACGCAGGAGCAACGCTCTAAGGAGGGAGGCACAGCGATCCCGTGAACGGGAACGACCATCCGCTGAGGCTGACAAGGAGGCTTACAAGGCGGCCAACAAGCGCCCGCGTGAGGCCATCCGCCAGAGTAAGCAGAAGTGCTGGCAAAACCTGTGCAACATGGTCAACGCTGAGCCGTGAGGTACACCCTATCGCGTGGTGATGCGATGGCTTGAGTCGCAGAATAGCTCCTTCGTCCCAATAAACCAGAGGAGTATGCTGAGGATTGTGAGGGCGCTGTTTCCAGAGGGCAAGTCGCGGACTATGCTTTCGCCTACCATAACGGGACTCATACTGTCTTCCGAGGAGAGCAAACTGAGGCTAATGGTGACCAGGTTGACCAACAACAAGGCTCCAGGCCTAGATGGAATTCCAAACGAAGCCTTAGAGATAGTCACGGGTACAAAGCCAGATTGACTTTTCGAACTTTGTGTCTCGAAAAGTGTCTCTGTGCCAGAGTGTTCCCGAAATCGTGGAAGCGCGGGAAACTTGTGCTCATCCCCAAAGGCAAGGGCGGAGACCCCAAGGATTCCTCTTCGAGCAGGTCCTTGGGTATGCTCGACACATCGGGGGAATAATACGATAGGATAGTCTTCAACAGGCTCAAGGAAGCCTACCAGCAGTGAGGCGTGCTATCGCCGAAGCGGTATGGGTTCCGAAAAGGACGCAGCACGCTGCACGCGATCAAGACCGTGCAGGACGAAGTCAAAAAGGCGCTGGGGCTCAAACCAAAACCTGGAGGATTCTGCGCAATTATTGCGCTCGATGTGGAGAACGCCTCCAATTCGAGATGCTGGGAATGCATCTTCAGGTAACAAGTGGGCAGAGTTTCAGCCTACCTACTCGATGTGGTTAGTGATGCCTTCTGGGATCGGGTCTTGGTCTTCGACACCAATGAAGGCAGAACGATGCTGGGGCTAACGGCAGGGATTGCATAGGGATCCGTATCTGGACTATCTCAGTGGAATACCCAGTACAACAACTCCCTGGACATGGATTCACCTTGCTGAGCTGAACTCGTGGGCGTCGCGGACGATGCCTCCTCTCGTCGTTCTTGCTCCAAGTGCGTGGGAGATAGAACCCATTGCGAACGATGCTTCGGACCAGATGAGTCGGTGGTTCCCAGATTACCACCTGGAACTTGCTGAACTCGAGTGCAAGAGGCTGCTTGTTACGAAGCAAAGGTTCTACGAGACCCGAGTTTCCACCATCAACGGTCATGTGATCCCACTCAAGAGAGAAGTCGAGTTTCTAGGGGTGTGATTTGATGACAACTGTACCTATGAGGCGCACATCAGGAAAGCCACACTTAAGGTAGAGAGAGTAAGATATGCCCTCCGGCGGCTAATGCCAAATATAGGCAGGCCCATGCCAAGCAGAAGAGCATTTTTGAACACCGTAAGCACGTCCATCATGTTCCCCTGCATGGGGGAGTGTACCGAAAGCGACGCAGATAAGCAAGGTCATGGGACCAATTCAGCGCCGAGCATCGCTTCGGACGGTCAGCGCTCACTGCACCATCTTGGTCGAAGCTGCATGCGTTCTGGCAGAATCAGCACCGATCAGCTTGCTGGCGGGTGAGCGAGTAGAGATCTGGGAGGGACAGGAGACCCTCGAAACCGAAGGGGTGGATATGAACCCCCCTTGCCGGGCTGCCCCTCGCGAGGCTCCCTCTTCCCCCCCTCCCCTCCCCAAACAAGTGTCGGGAGTCGAGAGCTCGCGCACGCTGATTGTTCGCCCATGCTATAAATTTCTACCCCGTTCACAATTCGAAAGTTGAGCTTCCGCGCATGTCGAATGTTCGCTCAGGCTCACTCCTCCCACTCTTGAACGAGAGTCGAGAGTCAAGGGTTCGCGCATGTTGAATATTTGCCTACGCTTACGCTTCCCACCCTCGAAAGAGAGTTGACAGTCAAGGATTCGCGAACGTTGAATGTCCCTCTACGCTTACGTCTCCCAGCCCCGAACAAGGGTTGGAGGTCGAGGGTCCGCGCACGCTGGATGCTCCGGCACGCTAACACTCCCCAACCCCGAACAAGATTTGGGAGTAGGGGGTTCGCGCAAGTTGGATGCTCGCGCACGCTGACACCTTCCTAATCCGCACAAAAGCTGAGAGTCTAGGGTTTGCGCCGGTTGGATATTTGCCTACGCTTACATCACCCACCATTCGGAGAGAGTCGAGAGTCAAGGGTCTGCGCACGCTGAACTTTCGTGCAGACTGATGATCTTCGTCCCCGACCATATTTGTCCATCGGGGTTTTGCGCACGCTCAATTCCCACGCAAGCTAACATCTTCCATCCCCAAACAAGAGTCGGGAGTCGAAAGTCCACGCACGTCCAATATTCGCCCATACAAACAGTACCCACCCCCGAACGAGAGTCAAGCGTTCGCGCACGGTAATAGTTCGCTCACGCTGAAATCTCCAAGCCCCAAACAGGATTCGAGAGCCAAGAATTTGCGCAAGCTCAATGTCTTTGCAGTCTAAGATTTTCCACCTCCGTACACGATTCAAAAGTCGACGATTCGCAATGCTGCATTCTCGCGCACGCTAACATTGTCCAACGCCACACAAGAGTTCAGAGGAGAGGGTTTGCGCGGGCTAAATTTTTGCGGACGCCATCATCTTCCACGCTCAAACAAGAGTCGGGAGTCGAGGGTTCGGGCACGCCAAATGTTTGCCTGTGCTAGAATTTCCCCCCACCCCCACCCCCCGTACACGATTCGAGAGTCGAAGATTTACGAGTCATACATATCCGCCCAGGCTCACTTTTCTCATCCCCGAACGAGAATGGAGGGTTTGCGCACGCTTAACCCTTAAATGGCATCTGGGGTCCAATGGACCCCAGCCGATTTTCGGGAGCCCATACAAGCTCGGTAATGCTGCGAGCCGCGCATATCGCGCCACCTATCATGAGTTCGAAGCTTCAACTAC
>JAPYYZ010000893.1:0-23752 GCA_030522705.1 Eretmocerus eremicus
TATTACCTGACACGGCCTGGCCATGTCGCCCAACTCTACACATTTTTGTAAAATTGCAATAATCTGGCTTCAATTGGGCCATGATAGCTACAAATCCTCGTCTTCTGATGTAGTTTCAGGATGTTGGAGTGGCAATATAGAAACTGCAAAGCCTGTGGGGGCGATTTGTATTTCTGAATTTCCAAACCATCGCGTAAAGGAACTAAAAATGTCATGATAAGATGTTTGAGCCTACTGAGGTAGCAACTCGATGATCGACAGGAATATGTATGCATCTGTGTTAGCAATGAATTGACAATGTAGAAGAGACCGACAAAAATCATGTGAAGTGATTGTCCAACATTGCCTCACCCACCCCACAACTCGAAACTGACTTGAAAAATCTGTTTGCAAAGTCGCAATATGTCTTGAATCACGACAGGGCCATATAGAACAAGGTAAACCACGCGCCAACTCTAGACGATCTTATTGCGAAAGCCAGTTCTAGATGATGATCTCATCTCGGAGAAATTTCAAGAAGATCGCAAGTCGGACGTGCAATTCGAGATAACCCTATCTCGCCGGCTCGATTTTGAGAGATTTCCCCGAACTGCAAAATCTTGAATGTCCGCTTTGGTACGGGATATTTTTGAATTTTGAGCGAGATAAGATCTTCTGAAACTCGCCTACAAAACAGGATCACCCAGAATCTAGCCGGCGAGATAGTATTATCTTGAATTGCACGTCCGATTTATAGGATCTTCTTGAAATTTCTCCGAGATAGGATCATCGAGAACCGACCTTTGAAGTATGATCTTCTGGAGTTGGTGCGTGTTCAGTATCGTCGTGATTACCCTTTCAATAGGCATGTACTGGATTGCCATCGATAAAAAAGATAATGCATGGCGTTTTGCAACAGTACGAAGAACTCAGACAACAGTGCCTTCTCTGCACCATACTCACGGCAGACGCGGTGGCATCTGCCGTATGACGGCATTGATAAGCAATTTCTGAATACTATTGCAAAACGCCTCTTTTTATGTCAACGGACATCCGGCACATGCCTGTTCAGAGGCAATCTGAACTTCCTCAAATAAAAAGCATGATGGGCCTCGTGTGATTCGAGTGATTTATTAATTAATATTCATATACAGCGTTACCTAATTTACATGTAAATTTGACTCAATTTCCCTCCGTGATTTGCAGCACGAGGGCGGAGGACATCAGCAGCGAATGTCATGCATGCAGATCCAAATTGAATCAACGACGGAATTCGATGTTCACTTACAAATCCATTTTGCAATGATCGAGTGCTTGATGGATGGAGCTTGAACAGCGTCACGATTAATCCAAAAGGGCTGTTTGAATTCAATTTGAAAGCTCTTACTGACGAGCTGAATAATTGATTTACAGTGGTATTTGAAATGGGAGGGGTCGAATCCATCCGAGCGCATCGGGTCCGACGCGTTAATTCGATGGGCGTTTCACCAAGGGTTCATAGTGTGCAGTCGAAATTCATTTTGATCGCCCCCCCCCCCCTCCTCCTCTTTCTGTCACTCTCACATTTCCAAATCGAACATCTGAGAAGCGATCGGAGAATGAAAAAATTGTGGGCTTTCTATTCATGATAGAGCTGTCCAAGAATTCTCTACATATAACCATATGGACAAACCACGAATGGGCAAGGATTTAGAAGAACTGAAAAAGCTCAGAAAAGAAAGAGAGCACCGGAGGCACAAACTTATAAGGTATACGTGTATCCATCGAGGCTATACTCGGCATTTGGCGAGGCATTTGGAGCTTTCAACTTTGGCTACGTTTGCTTATTTGAAAATTATTTCAAGACCGTTGGAATAAGCCCCGATTCATGACGAGTTCAAAAGGGCGTGTATTTGTCAAGCCCATACTTGTAAAATACGATGATAAAATCGCGATTACTCGTCTCACAGACGTCCAAATTCGACGTACCTTGGTCCATTTTTGCAGCTTCCTTTACCCCCTATGGTGATCTGAAGATGATTGACATGTGGAGGGTTCCCAACCAAAATGACGTAAGTCCACTTTTGAAATTGCCAAGAAATAGCCCTTAATTTTCATACTACTCATATTATCTTCAAGCTTGTCATATCAGACAAAATTTATGGCGGGGGATTTTTCGAGGGGGACAATTTTGGTTGAAAGAAAATCTGCAAAAATGGTTTCTAGAAGAGATTTTAAGAAGACGGATCACGTCTACGAAAAAGCTCGAAAAATGGACTCACTTCATTTTGGTCGGGAATTTTCCGCACATGTGAAACCGAGGCGAGAAAACTAGGGATTAGGCTTAACGGATATTCTCCACTTTTTTTCTGTGATTACTTATGGAATTGGGCTTAGGTCAAATTTTGCATATCTGGAGGAAGGATTTTCAGATGAAAATCTGAATAAAACCAGCTACAATGAGTCAAGATTGATCACGTCAAATTTTTTTGGTGTGACTTGAAGTGACTGACAAGTAGAGGACCAACCTTGTGGATCACGGATTTGGCCGAAACTCTGGAAATCATCTTGTTTCGGTGAGAAATGAAGATATCCCAGAGGGTTTAGACCTAGCGTTGCCCATATAGGCCCGTATTGAAAAGGCACATATACTATAGGTATACTAGCAATGCTAATGTCCATGGCTGTATCTCGGAACAGAGGGCCTATTGGTCTAAACCCCCCGAGATATCTTCATTTCTCACCGAAACAAGATGATTCCCAGAGTTTTGGCCAAATCCGTGATCCGCAAGGTTGGTCTTCTACTTGTGAGTAGAATGAGATCGCTTTTTGAAAGAAGTTGAAAAGTTGATTTGAAGCTAAATAACATTCAAAGGCATGGAGCATTTTCCATCGGTCCAAATTACTTAGTGCATCATATTTCAACATAGCACGTGGAAGAAATGCGTGGCCAAACCACATGGCGCGTGCATTCAAGTCCTTAGCAAGCAAAGCGTTAATGGGTACACTCATCTTTATGGGTACAAAAACATTATAACTCTTGCAGAATCTCCTGGCCGATATTGGTGACAGGGACTTTTGGTCATTCCTGCTAGATGGTAAAACGAACCTGCTATTCTTAAGAATCACGGATCACGAGAGCTTCCACCCCCTGAGCCGAGTTCAAAAGATACCCAACCCACAACCAGATTCTCAGCATGGGAATTCTCTTACCCGGTGGCTCGACGGGCAGCAGTCGCAGTTGTGGTTCAGCATCCTCGTCGGGCTTGGTCGGAGCAGCTGCGGGGTTTGTTTTTTCGTCGCTCTCGTCGGCCGAGAGGAGCGACGGCTGCCTGTTGAGTCGGCCCGCTGGCGCCGAAGAAATTCGACGGGGCGTCGGGGGAGGCGGGCGCAGGGGCAGGCTCCGGTTCGGCTGGACCGAGCACTCGAACGAGGTGAGATCGCGCAGAGCCGTGGCAGCGAAGCCGCCCCCGCCACCGCCACCCGCGCCGGGAAGCCTAGTCACCGCCTCCAGCATCGCCGACGATCTCACGCTCACCGGGTTCCGAGGCTCTGCTGGAAGGAAAATTTCAACGGGTGGTGATTCTGGCATGTTTCTACTGATTGGGTCTTTGAGTGAGATTGGGGCTGCTGGGGTGTGGTTAATTCTGTGTTTGGAGAGATGTTGAGGTGAGAAACTTGGAATGGTCGGTTGTTCTCTGATGCAGATGCAGCATTTGTCATCCCAACCATTGGACTGTTCAAAGTTAGAGTAGATAAGTGAGAAAATAAAAAAAGGGATTGTTTGTGCATCCGAAATTCACCATGCATCGCCCAGTTAGGTGACAGACTGCATCTACAAGAGTTTTCCTCGCATCTATCTCTAGTTTTTAGGCAAATTGATTCGAAAATATTTGTGGGGCATTACTCAATTACATCGAGGATATAAGATTCTCGTTTAATGATCAAAACATATGGAACTTGGTCCAATCTGACTCTCAAACACCTGAATTTGCGTCAAATATACCGAAGACAAACCGGAAGAGTTGTCGAGACAAAGCTATGGAAACAGCATGTTCTTGTCAAGTTTTGGGGCCGAGGTTGGGGCTTGTTTTGGTATCTACAAGAGACCGGCCAATTTAATTCTTGGTACCTCGATTCGCAACAAATGTATCGAAGTTACTCTCTAAATTCCTTCGAGTGACTAGGAGTGACTTTCACTCCTCTCGAGTGGGAAGTCACTCGAAGGAATTTTAACAAACCGAAAGAATTACCGACACTATAGCTCCATTTACATAGCGAAGCTGAAAACAGCATGTTTTTATCAAGTGTTGGAGCGAGGTAAAGCTTGTTTTGGTCTCCACAAGAGACCGGCACTATACGAAAATACAAGTAAAATCTGGAACAAACGACTGCAAAATTGCAACGACGATTTCGAGAGATATTTCAAAAAGACATCTTGTACTCCTCGCATATTGATCCTCGAGCTGGAAAATTAATGATGCCATAAGTAGACCAAGAGGACACGGAAGTGCCACCAAGTCTCTTTTTTTTACTAGGCACGATTCAAATGGCTATTCATTTTCTGACTAAAAATGTTGAGAGCAGAGTCATTACTGCATTTATAATCCAATATTTGTAACTTGTGACCATGAAATTCAATATCAAACGCAGTTACTATTTTATTCAAAAATACTTCACCAATGCTGCCTACAAATGATTCATTATAATCCTTTTATTTTTAAATTCGAATAAGGGATTGTAGAAAACTGTATTGGTTCAGCGCCCTCGAAGATAGCTAATAGTATTATAACAGATACCATCAAAAGGGGCTGAGTTATCACTAGAAAGACAGAGTACAGAGATACGAGCTGAATAAAAATCTTCATGGAGCATGGAATGCAAAGAAATAATCGCGAAGCACGCTCTGCATCAGGATGATTTAACCTCCACCGCGAACGATTTAAGGAAAAAGGGAAGATCAAAAAACTCACGCCAAAGTCAAAACAATGAACCATTCTCTGGGCCAAGAGAGCAAACACGCGAGAGTTTTGATTTGTGTGATTAATTTAACGCAAGGGATTTAGACCGAGTCAAGCAATCTTTACCAATGTAAAAACTCATCCTCCCCTTATCCAGTCGAGATCCTCATCGATACGATCTTCTCTCCGTGAACTCCGCCACCCGATGATGTCATGACATGCAGAAACGCACCCGAACCAGCTCATCAAGCTAATCGATTTCACTCTACGGTTGCACAAGTCACAAGGGCCGAGTCGTCAGTAACAGAGCTTGAACCTGTGCTCCAATGTCCCAAAGGACGAAGTGAACACGTTGGGTACCCAACCGGCACTGACGTCTTGCCCGATTCGTCACCGGCTCGTCGGCGGGCCCGGGACCAAGAGAGCTCTATTCCTTCCACAAAACGTGCCGCCTACGATGTTTGATCTCGAAAAATACTCGGCCTTGGGGACCAAGTGCTACTTGTTACGCTGCGCGAGTCCCTTCCGTCTCGAGCAGCTGAATTTTACGACTTTCGGGTCGCAGCTCGTGTGAGCCACTCCGACAGACCTCTCGTAATCTCCATTACTCCTTTACGAGTTTTTAGACACCCAACACGTCATGCTCGAAGAGAATGGCCGCAAGCGGTCGCACGGGTTTCAAAAGCTCGAGCTTTGGCGCAAGCTCTCGCGTATCGTTCGCGTCCACGTGCGCAACTCGACTACGCGCCACGAGTCTTTGGAAAAGGACACTATACGAGCGTTTGATATGTATATGTAATAACCCGATGCAACGGTTTGCACGCGTCGATCGGGCTGAGGGTGATGTTGCACATATGTCACTGAAAGCTACAATAGCCATCACCACTCGGGCGAATACATTAATAAGCGAGCTGGTGCTGCATCGACCAAGAACCTCGCAAACAATAGCACTTGTAAGCACGAGGTGGTGGATTGCGCAGGTGCGAATCAGAATTTTAAGACTGGTTTTTCATTCCCTTTTTTATCAAGGCTAGCCGCACGCGCAGCCAATGTGGATACCGCGAAAGCCGCTCGGGATACCAAGTAAATCGCGGCTTTGCGATTTAGTGAGCCCTTGGAGTGTTTATTTGCTTTTCCCTCTGTACTTCCCGACTTGCATGGAACAACGCACGCGAGAAGCTCAATCGCGATCCCCGCGCCATCGTTCTTTTAATATTTCACTCTCTTTATACAGAAGCTTTCATTAGAGTTGCACGAGCTTTTTAACCCTTAAATGGCATCTGGGGTCCAATGGACCCCAGCCAATATTTTCAAATATCGACTGACCAATAATTTTATGCTGTAAGAGAGACCTAGAACTACGTTGAAAAAAATTGGCAGAGCTGGATGAGGTGATCTCGCAGAGTAGTTTCACTTTTATTGACGTGGGGTCCATCTGCCATTTACGTCAGGATTTGGAGGTGTGCCATTTCAGGGTTAATACTCAATAGTTGTACGAGACGATGAGAGAGACTCTTAATGACGCACAAGGCAGTATTTCAACGAAAAAGATTAGCTCTGGTATTCGTATGAGGAAACGCGTGCTCACTTGCTAACTGATACACTTGCGGAGCAAGCTTCATGGAATACTTGATTCGTGGAAATAGTATACGTATAGACAAGCTGTCGTTATCTAGTCCACGTGGATAGATACAGATATACTCAAAGGTTTCTGCGCATAGGCAAGGTTCAACAACCCTATGGAAGAATTTTTAATCGGCAACCAGGGCGATTTCATTCGCGATGAGGACTTGCTAAAATATATTTGATGTAAGAAAACCAGAATCATATGGTTGTTTCGATATGAGAAAAGATCACAAAAAAAAAAAAAAAAAAATACAACAACAACAACAACAAATCCGTGAGGCCCGGGACGGCTTCAGCGATCCTTCTAATATAAAAGCTTCGAACGCGTGTACGCATCTCCGGCTTGCCTTCATCGAATGGACTTGAGCGAGGAGTTACTTCAAAAGAAATTTAGTCAATCGTCGATTCGAATGAGTTTTGCGGCTCACAATCCACGCACATGCAGCGAAAAATTACATGGTTGAGATCGCAACTCGATCCGTTGATATTCTGATTCATGGAATATAAGTTTTCTGGGCAAACGCGCAAATTTAGAGTCTTACAGATGATGTCAACCGCGATAGCTGTTTCAATTTCATAGAGATGACCCTTTAGTCAATTTGATAAAGGAGAGCCAGAGATATATAGGCGCTCGTAGGTTGGAAGGGTCATCAAGCTTTTCCAAGGCTCACGGATTTGATACCTTCCATCTTTCCTTCTTTTTAAAAAAGCTGAATCTCCAATTTTCTCACACTCAATCAGCTTTTACAAATAGTTATTATGAACGAAACTGAAGAAACTGATCAAAAATACTTCCAAAACTGTAAAACCTTGCCCACACACAGAAGAGTTGATTTTGAGAATCAAAACACGATTTTTTACAATTAATTTCCCGCCTTTTCAGCCACTTTCTACGGTCAAGATATGCCCGAAACAATCATTCACCATTAAAATTGACCCTGTTGAGGGCATGTCGAAGCCGTGCAAGCCGCGCCGCATGGAAACCCGTTCCCAATATTCTCGAACCCCTTAGCGATTTGGACCACGGTCGTATATTTGGACCAAAAGAAGAGAAGAAGAATGTTCTACATACTCAAACCTACATTCCGTCTTCTTTTGGTCCAAATCGCTAAGGTGTTCGAAGATAATGGGAACGCCTATACAGCGTAATATGAGTGTACACTCGCGTTATTGACAGGAGCACTTCAAAATATTCCCGTTTTTCTCGAATATCCTAGCGATTCGGACGAAAAGAAGAGAAGACGAATGTATATTCAAGTATTTGAAACATACGTCGGCCTCTATTTTAATCTAAATTGTTAACCTTTAGAGTTCCGGGATTTGAGAAGGGATACATCCCTACGAAAGCTGGTAGAATAGGAGTCCCATTCCGTACATCAATCAAGTATAAAGGGTCGATAGATGGTCCAGACAATATATTGGCTTTCCGGTACGGAACGGAACTGCCTATCTGCGTCGAAAATTTGAAATTCCAATTCCAATCTGAAAATTGCTACTCGGGGGTTTTTGGGACCACTGATCACAAATATGGAGTCACAATCTCGATTTTTTCAAATTCAAGATGGCAGATACAAGATGGCGGGCCAAAAATGTCCAAAAATCGAGTATTTCAATCTAAAAATCTCCACTGGGGGATTTTTGCGGTCGCTGATCATGAATATGAAGTCAGAATCTCAATTTTCTCAAGCCAGAAACACGGACTGATTTTGAGCTGAAATAGCATTTCACAGTTTCTGGAAATTTTTCGTCCGCCATCTTGGATCTGCCATCTTGGATTTGAGAAATCGGACCGTCTAATCGTATATTCCTATTCAGTGACCCCGAATACCCCCGACTCGCGTTTTTCAGTCCAAAATATCCAGAAGAGAGAAGTGCGTGAAAGAGCTACTCCATAAAGTCTAACATGGAATTATGATGACCTTTTGGGGGTTGAAATAGGAGGGATTCGCATCACATTTAATCAAGAAGAGATGATATCCCATCAGATTATATCACAGAAGAGTCATAGCATGATAGCTATTCATATTCCAATCAAGAAACAATTATGAGTGAGGTTTCTCTGGTGAGACAATATATTGGTTTTCCGGTACTCGAAAGGTTAAAGGATTCGAGAAAAATAGGAACGGCTGTCCATGCAGTGGGTGCATGGCCGAGACATAAATAGGTAACCCAGCTCTTTTTATAATAAAACATTGGAAAAAACACGTTACCAAGTTGATCCAAGTTTGACAATGCATATACGAGCTTCCGGAGCTCAAATTAAAAAATTCATTGCTCCAAAAGTTATAAAGATGAAGAGACAACAATTGATGGGCATGTCACGGAAGTGATGTGGAATAGGGTTACCAAATTTCAGGGTAGAAGATGAAATATGTGGAAGTTATGAAAGGGCAAAGATAATTTTGATGTCACTAAAATGGTAACACAAGAGAGTCAGATGTGGTTAATCAAAACAATCACGGTATTACCCACTGATATGGGGACAGGAAGTGCGTCTCGACCAAAGTTTGACCCGGGGAAATTTCATTTCCTTCACTTCTAGATCGGAATTACAATTGGAGATTCTATTTGAGCTGCATTCGATTTACAGTGCCTCGGGGAATTACATTTGTTTGGTAGGCCACATGATGGAAACTGTCATCATTCATCACAAAAACGTCGATATCTGCGTTAAGTTAGTGGTATATTTCAACCGATGAGTTATTTTCGTGTATAGTTACAATTCTGTCGTCTAAACTCGGTATTTTTCCAATGTAATTCCTCGCTACCCAACTGTTGACGAAGATTATATTCACGAAATGAATGTAAATTCATTAATCTGTATTGATCGTACCACAATAGCTATTTATGACTTGAAACTCTCAGCACTTAGAATATAATTTTGTCTTTCCAGGATATCTCTAAACTAATTAAAATAACGCCAAAGAATGTTCTAGTATTCATCTGAATACGCACTCTATTCGCTTATGTAGAGCTTAATTGGTGGATCATCTCTATTGACCGTATATCAATAAGAAACCTGCCCGTTTTGAATTTCGAGAATCATTTGAACTAAATCCCTGAAAATATGTCCAGCGCGTCGAGAGTTCTAAGTGACCATCGTACCTCACCATCGCACACTGTCGTATTTTTTTGCTTTATTTCGCACGCATAATGAAGCAATTTCAATATCGAGCGCCTGAAATAGTTCATGAGGTGGTAAATTTTTTATCTCAGAGTTGTAACACTTACAACGTGACCTCTTGATTGAACTTGGTGATATAAAATGCAAAAAAGGAACTTCAATCTTCTCATAATGGTGATTCAATGTAGAATTCATAGTGAGAATATTCTGAGAACTAATCAAACGAGACTGTCTGTGCTCTTGAATAATTGATGAACATCGTGACAATTTGCAGAGCTATTGTCGTCATAATTATTGGATTGCATTAATCTGATCTATCTAACGGAAATGAAGTCTGTCGTATCTGACTTATTCATACGGTACATGATATGATCAACTGTTTCTGGCTAATCAAATGAGTTCTGACTGGTTCATATGAAGTAAATGTCCCAAATTTCCTAGGACTATAAAAAGAAGGATCATCGTGTTTCCAGGAAATTCCCATATTTCTCGATAAGATTAAATGACAGCTTAAACCAAGCCAGGAATCTGTACCCCTAGGGTGTGATTTGTTACGTATGTCAATGCATACAAGAAGTTTGACTTTTCACTCGCAGAATCGAAAGGCCTTCCAACAGAACTGAAAGAATTGTCACCCACGACAAGAAATTAGTTACTTTTCGGGATCGAAAAATATACACTCTAAATTTATTACAATCAGATCTAATCAATATTTGATTGTGATATTTTGATACCTGCCAGGGACGTAATTATATCCCAATCAACTCGAATGGATTGGTTGTGGACAGGCAGACGTCGCCAGACGTCTTGATAGGAACACAATCGCGGAAAATTCAAAACCAATCGCTCGGGTGGCGTTACACTCACCGTGAATTAAGGGGATCGCCATGTAAGGGAGAAACTTGAATTCTTATTCGGGGGATTACCAAAGTTTGATTGGCTAGTTGCATGAGACGAATGACGAACGTTTTGTTTGTAGAAGTGGCGCTGTCATAAGTTAGGTTCCCATGAAGGTTTCCAAGAGCAAGAACTCGCTGATACTGATTGGACTTTCCCAAAAATCTCAATTTATTCCCCAGACCACGATGCTAATTAGAAACCAATTAAAGCCATGATTGCATTACAATTATGGCGTCTACTGGAACCTTACAGTCATAAATTGACGGGACGTGATTGTAAGAAATTTCGGATATGTTATAGGCACTACAGATTTGCGTTCCTCTGTTATCTACCTCACCCCCCAGTATTTTCACTTTCCATTTATTTCTAATTTTACTAAACCTTAAATCAACAACTTGCACAGTACGATTCATTCTCCAGCTTCTTCTCTATTAAGGAGAGTAGGAATATTGGTGATATGTGCGCTCATTTTTCTTTTGGCATTACGAACATTAAAATGCGCGTAAATTATTACGGGTACTTCTGTAGTGCCGCTAACATCACATAAGAAATTTAGAGTGTATTTGAGAGACTGTAGATGCCAATTTCAGATTTCCCAAGTTCAGCAGCTTGTAATAGAAACCTAGTTGCGCGATTAAAGGAAACCAAAGGCCGAGGAATAAAATTTGAGAAAATTGTAACGATGACGTTGGAAGATGTGACAGGTCGATCAGGATGAAAGGTGACTGTGGGTAAGCAGTAAAATCTGTCTATATTTCGGCCAGGCTGGTTCCATCAAAAACTCCCCATAACAATCAGGTGCCCGAATCGTGGAGAGCTTTTGATTAACGATGTAATGATGATGCTGTCCAGAAATCGTGCCCATAATTCGTCGGTAACCATAACAGTGACGGGCTTTACTGTGATAGGTTTTGCCTAATCGCTTTGGTGTTGCAACCGCAATATGAATTTGACCAACCAAGACTCGCGCCATCAATAGGCTGGCTAATACGATATATCAACTAACAAATAAGAGGTTTTTTCGATTATGGACATCTGAGCGGTCTGATCGCTCGGTCCTCTCTTTCTATCTCATTGCGAGAGCGACAAGAAATCTTGATTCGAGGCGCTCAGGACAGTTCAGGTCATTGAGAAGAGAACGCGTTGCAGCTAAGGCCACCCCTCAATTTGTGGGAGCTCCTGTAATTCTTGAGATTTCTCATCGGGCCCACTTTGAAGCTTATTTCGAGGGCCCCAAACGAGCTAAGACACATATTATACCGTTGACGGGCCTGCAAGCTCTTGGAATCGGAAAATTGTTTAGGTTTTCTTAAAAACATCTTAAACGTCATGATCCCCCTCCGCCTTAAAATAAGTTACAGCACGCCCTACTTCCACCTTTACGGAGGAAATTATACTCGCTTCACGAGGATGAAGAATATTATGCATTTTTCTGAAAGTTGCGGATGGGCATTTTATCCGTCATATTCAGCAAATGAAACAGCGTTAACCAGTTCTGTTTTGAAATTGTTATAGATTCCGACCAACGAAACCCATCATCTACCTACACAAACTATTCATCAGTCGATTAGTTCGTGGATATGTACTTATTCCTAAAAAATCAACTGCTAAATATTCTATGGATAATAATGATTACTTTGAGTCCGCACTAAGAGCAAGTTTGAGAAATTGATGGGGTAAGAATCAAAATAATGATGCAATTGCGACGAGAAAAGACAGGCGGACATCCTAAACGAAAGCTCGATATAATCGATTACACGTGGGGAGCGAGTCGCCCATATAACCGAATGGCCCGTTGTTTACAAAACGCTCGAGCAACAGTCCGTGTGGCCTATAATCGGTTCGTCGCGTTGCGCGCGCGAGTCGATCACGGAAACTTTTCACGCGCAGTCGAGCGACTCTTCTATAATTTGCCATGAGCGCAGTCAAAAATAAACCACCCATCGACACCCCGACTATGCAGGCTCTCAAAAAACACGGGGGACCATCTCTGCAACCCAACTCCGTCGACTCCAATGCCACACAGACTCAAAAATACCCGGATCGCCGCGGACGCATACTCCCTGCGTACCTGTTCCACAGCGTGGCTGTCCCTCGCAGCCCACGGACGACAGCTGCATCGTCCCCAGCGGCGCCCGATCACGAAATCGCGCATCGGCGCCTGCGGCCTCTTCCACGGCACTTTTTGAAAAATCGCCAAAACGAGAGCTCGCTCATGGTGCGCCGCGAACGAAGGTGCTTTGAAAACGCACCCGCGGCCCGTCCGACGGCACAGTCGCTCGCAGACTGCGGCCAGACTCGTCGCAGGGCTCGCCATATATAGTCGATGGGCTATTATTGCTCGTGTGTGTCGCGCGCAGGGCCGATGAAATATGCATGCACCGCTTCGATGGGCTATAATCGCTCGCGCGGGCCGCCCAGAGCGCAAACGCCCCCGACCGGCCAGGACAGCACTGACGTGGCGATGGCACACCGGCCGCACCACCGTGCGATGCCACGCGACTATCTGCCCCGATGCAGCACCAGCCCCGTAATACCTGTCTCCATTATGAATATGCCTGTGGGCTCCGTGTCTACGCTCGGCGAAAGCACGTGCTTCGGTCGCCGACTGTTGTCGCAATCGCATCGTCGATATGCAGATATGTAGGCGACACTCCTTACCGCCCTTGCTGATAATTATACGGCCTGACTGTAGGATGACTGTCGCAGGAGCTATTAAAGTTTTCTACTTCTGGCTCTTTTCCGATGTTTTCCAGAATAGCTTACTCGTTTGACAATTTTTCCACTTGCTGAGGACAGTTTGTAATTTGAGCGAGTGGAACATTCGGATTGGCACTACAGAAGTACAGGATACGGTTTATTGCAAGCTTTCAGAGCGGAATGTTGGCCCGCGCGAGCTTAAGAGCATGCCAAAGCTCTAATTTACTGACATTCATGATGAACTCATTTAAAATAAAGCTATACAGTATTTCGAGAATGCAGCTCCAGACGGCCATGCGTGTTGGTGGAATGCATCACTGACCAGGAGTATGTCCGACCCTCGGGTCACGGATTTGACTGATGAAACTTTGGTAATCATCTCCTTTTGGCACCAGAAGATGATATCTAAAGCCGCAGTCTAACGCCTAACTGCTTTTTAAATACAACGCAAAATATTAGTATTGCCCGTATAGGCCGATGTTAAAAAGTCTTATCTATATATATACCTGTAGTGCTAATGCAGCTAGAAAAGGCTTGAGCGTTAGACTCTGCATGCGGCTCCAGATATCATCTTTTAGTGCCAAAAGGAGACAATTCCCAAAGTTTCAGCCGAATCCGCGACCCAAAGGTTGGACACTCCACTTGTCAGCAAAATTTTGGAGTGATCCATGGTAAATTTTCCCAGTATATTGTGTAGCTTTATTTTAAATTCATCTATTATGAATGTCGGTAGAGTAAAGCTTTGACATACTCTTTAAGAAAGCTCTGCTTCTTGTTGTCCATTTATTCTTAGGAATGTGAGCCAAGTAACTGTTTGTGAGATTTGTTCGAATGGGCCAAGGCGCGGATGAACAGCTCTAGATTGCATGAAAATTTTTCAGTTGTATCTTTAATTTTGACCATTTACCAACTATTGGCTTGATAGATTTTAGGGCTAAAACGCGAGTGTACGCTTTGTATGTGATACCACGCCCAATACCTGAAAGGCAGTACTTCTGTGGAGCCAAAAAATTCTTTCTTTCTTCACATAAGGCATAGTGTGTCCATCATCGAAAATATGTCGTTAGATTCCTAGTAGAAAATGGAAATAGAATTGGCCATAAATAGGCCAAAACTGGCTAATTTCTGGTCTAACTGGCCAGAAATCGGCGATTTATATCTGATTTCTGGCCATCTCGCATTCGCTCTTCTACCAGGGATGGTGCAAAAAATAGATATATATTTTTTTCAAGTAGAGCATCCTAAAATTTAATCTTAAATCTCTTTTCAAGTCAGTACAGAATAGGTGAGTTAAAGACTCACAATAATTATGTGCGCCGCAATATTGACGGCCCACCTTGCGGGCACTAGAATGTAGCGGATATATAGACTATCCTAGATCCAATTCTATAGAGGATATCACATAACTCGTAGCGTATATTAAATAAAAAAAAAAAAAAAAAAAAAGAAATCGCACATGCCATGTCACCACTCTTGCGTGTCAGAATAAATAGGTACATTTTGAATCAAGCTATTTATGGGCATTGCCATCGATCCAAGTTATACTGACTTTGCAATGTATTGTGAATTTTCATCAAGAAGTTTCAAAGAGAATATATGAATGTTAGAGCAGGGCGCCCGTGGTTTCATCAAGATTGTATGAAACTAGGAAGAACCAGCTTTGATGTGTGACCGCGAGTTCCTCGAACTTCGTTCAGGAAGGAAAACAATTCTCGATATTCAAATCAGTAGAAAAATAATAAAGTAGAATGATATGGTTCGATGAAAAACTTTTTCAAAAGTCAAACCGATTAATTTTTAAGGATTGAATAAGTGGAAAATAGTTTGAGAAATAAAATGTATCCATTCTGGATTCCAGAATCAGAAATGAAAGCTTACGAAACAAACTTATTCGGATGTATTCACTAACACGATATTTCCTCACATTAACAGTGGGATCCTTTCAACCAGAGTGCGCGCAAAGGTGATTTGATATAATTTTAGTTGATGCAAGAACAGTGTTTTTATAGGAAAAGTCAACCGTTGTATGCGAAAAATATATCTTTGCGCGCTCTTACAATCCAGGAAAAGATCCTTAATTTTCGCCCAGAATTTACAAACTTTAAATTAAAAGAAATCTACAAATTGATCTTATCGACGCTTTTTAGGTGGACTGAATGTTCCAAACCGATGATTATGAGCTGACGAAAACTATGACCGTTCACCTACAGCCTACTTACTCATATCAATCCTTTCAACACTAACTCTCTTTTGACAATTACAAGATCGATTCTTCATTTCAACCCATTTTACAGCAAATAAACGAGCCCCGCCAGCACGTAGATTCCTCCAACATAATATTCGTCATCTTTTGATGGATTTGAGGTGTAATTGAAAATTTTACGTTCAGAAAGAAATCGTTCATTTGCAGAACGTAGGGCTACCAAGCCTATGTTTCTGGCGTAGAACAGGACAGGTGTTTCCTTCTAATCAGGAGAGGGTCAGACATCCGGATCACGGATTCAGATGAAACTTTGGCAATCGTCTCTTTTTGGCACCAAAAGAAGTCATCCCTGGATCATCAATAAGTTGCCATCATAAAATCACTCTTTTTTCGTTCCGAGTCCGTGTTACAGCTAATTTTGAATAATAAGAAAGGTGTATCCATCAAGGCCCGGGGATCCATTAAAACCTACCCCCAGGATCTCAGATCGCATAGCCGAGCCGCGCATTTTTTTATGTGTGTTATGTTGAAATATAATGCAAAAGTTATTTGGACCGATGAAAAATGCTTCACGATGTCGAAGCAAATAGTTCGGGTAGCGGCCACGACATACACAAACTCAACTTTGATGAACTTTGTGTGAAATTGGGGCCTTTTTCAAAAATAGTGGCTCGATACCCCCCAAGTCTGTGGAGCAGGAACAAAATGAGCCATCTTGGACTTCGATCGTATGCGAAATGAGTCCAGGATCAGAAAACTACGAATCGTTGTGAATACGACTCAAGCGCATGGCTAGCAGCGCTAAAACTACAATTAGTAGTTTCTGATCCTGGACTCATTTCGCATCCGATCGAAGTCCAAGATAGCTCAATTTGTTCCTTACTTTACGGATTCGGGGGCCATCGAACAACTTTTTTCGAAAAAGACCCCAATTTCGCAGGAAGTGTCGTCAAAGTTGAGTTTGTGTCTCTCTCGTAGATCTGGAATAGTTTTGCTCTATCTGGTCGAAATTGAACGTAATTTTAGCTCATCTTCAAGCTCTTGGAATAAGAATTTCAAAAAACGTATAATGAGTTAAAGATAGGATACAAAATATTGAAGTTGGACAGAGTTAGAGCTGCCACAAGCTTAGGTGGTTCCTAATGGGTACACCTACATTATTATATTTCACGTAATTTTATATTGCGTACAACTTCGTGAATATTGCGAATCTTAATATGATTCTTTCTGCATCTGATAGTGACTATTTTTCTCTAAATTTTATTCCCGACATACTATTTTAACCGACTTATATTTCACGTTCTTGTTGAAAGCCAGGAGATGCACAGTTTGTTTCGGTTAGAAAGTGATAAATTCTTGATTTGATGTAACGGGGATGAAATGAGTCACCAAACATGGGTTGTAATGGAATTATTATTATTCTTAGTCAAAACCAGTCAAATTTCTTGATAATATACGTTTATCCCGAGTTTACGTTCACCTCGCGTTTATCCACCATTTATATCCCAAAGAGACTCTTCGCGGTCGTTCCAGTTCGATAATAAAGATGGATCTATGTGAAAGAGAAGTGACCGAAGACCTACATAATGCGATTGGGTCTGAAGGATCGAAAGAAGCGAAAGCAGGATCGAGCGCTCAAAGTAAAAAAATTAAACGTCAATGAATCATTGCCTGAAGATAGCCCGAAATATCTCATAATCATCAAGCATTTCAAGAAGCCTTAGCCCGATCTGATAATCGCGGGATACTCGTCCATCGGTCTTCCCAACGTCGCGCAGTAGATAAAAACTTGGAAATTTCAAGCAACTCCTTACGTCGGATCGGCTCTTTCGATGAGTGCATCGTCGATGACGAATCAACTATGGTGCATCATCATTGTCGAAGACGAAGGCTGTACAACTTTCTCACATTTCATCTGATCGCGCATTATGAACATGCGGGCACCTGTGCATCCACAGGCACAAAGGACAAAGAAGGATCAATGAGCTTGCAGGGAGGGGGCGGTACGATGAGTCGATCAGTCGACGACCAGACCAGTTCAACGGCCCTCGCGTAACACGCACGCGGAAAATTCAGGGTAATAGAATAATAGTTATAACGCTTGCACAGTACCGTGAAGCTAGTGAAATTATTTTCATGATTACGCTTGAGCGAGAGAGACAGCGATTCTACTGCGCTGCTTTTGAAAAAGCTATATCTCTTAAAAGGATAGGTTAGTTTCAAAATTTCCATGAAGATCTCGATTCACAGACGGTCAAAAATTCTGAAAAAATTCGATAGAGCCTGAAAAGATAGACACTTGGAGTATGCAAAGTTTCACAAGAGTCTATTTAAAAATGTTCCTGCGAGTTCATCACCTTGATCGAAACGCCAGCCAACTAGGATCGAATTAATCACTCGATTGATCATCCAGAAAATGTGACCCTTTCGAATTAGCAACTTTTTCGTTCTACACAACCAATTTCGCCGTCCCACTTTCGGATGTTTACGGATTCCTTGGAGAGACTCTCAGAAGCATTTAGCTAGAATAGTATAACATTCGCTGAAACTAATTGTCAAACTCTGATCTATTCGAATTTGCCCGTTTTCCAGCGTAGCAGAGCAAAATATTGATGATCACCTCTCCTCAAGATACTCGGATAAGCAGGCATTTCAAATATCTTTAGTGACTTCCAACAGTTTGCACTTTTACACTGGAACGTTTATTCTGATTGGGAGGGCGTTCAAAATAACTTTTAGCAACGGTTAGCTGCTTTAGCTGATAAACTCAACCTCGCATTGTTTATGACAAACAAAACAGGGAGGCCATGAATACATGTCTGGGAAGTGTTTATATAAAACGAAAAGGTTAATCTGCATGGAAGGGTATTTTGGGGATGGTCGATTCGGCCCGAGTTGGATATAACGTTCAATCAAACACACTCATCAAATGTTTTATAGGAACAAGCCCGGAAAACGCGTTTTTCACCGTCGGGTCTCATTCGTAAAAAAACGCATTTCCGGACTTTTTTTCCTATAAAATATCTTATAGGTTGTGTCGCGTAAATGCGTCCTTTCCCGAACTCGTGCCGAAAGCGCCGGGAAAAAACGCATTTCCGCGACTTGACCTATAATATACTATTTGCCACGTTATACTCTCGCACGAAGCGAGTCGCAAGCTCACACTCACCTGATGTGGCGCATACACTGTCGCAGCAGTCGTCCACCAGTTCCACCATGACAATTTTCGGTACTGCGGGACGTCATCTGCGTCTCCAGGCCCGCAGCAGGTTCGTCGTGTTTCCAACTATCACGGAGTGCTTCCTAGAGGCACGAATGGCGGCAGCTTCCGTGGCCAGTTTTGATCCTCTCCTCGTCAGCATCGAGATTCGAGTGCGTGCGGCCTCTCCGTCTCTTGGTTGAATTTTTACGTATATAGTTCCAGAAGCCCCGCGATCTACAACACGCCCATTCATCCGCCCGTTATCAAATCGCAGCAATGAATGCGCGCTATGAGTCATATCGGGGCTGATCGTGCGACTGCATCTCTCTCGGCTTTCGCGCTGTTTGAATTGCAAAAGGATCGGGTTCGCGCGCGCGACTCTCTTCCTGTGTACACGTATATATGTTATAGTTACCAGCGCACTATGTGCAAGCAGTACTCCTCTTTTTTTTCTCTCTTATCGCTGCGACGGACCGCGCTTATCTCTCCGAGTCTCGACTCTGCGCGGTCACACCGAATCACGGGCACTCGGGATCGCTGGAACAACGGCGCTGCATTTATTGTGGGATTAGCCTCGCCAGACTCGCGAGAATCGCGCGGAGGATTCCCAAAACTCGAGGCAAGGTCGGGCGCAGGTACCGAGAATCCAACGTAAGCGGTGCAAGCCGAGCACTCTGCGAGTTTTGATGCGTGAATCGAGTCGCGCGATGAATTACAACCTATGCGGCTCGACGAGTGTTGTTTTTTGGCTTTATACACTCGAGTCTATCAGCTCTTTCGCGCAACGTGAGCCTCAAACGAGTGGACGGGTGTTGGGGCGCGTGTTTGCATGCTCTTAGCTCGTGTTTTTGGATGTTTATTTTCACGAAAAAAGGGGAACAATGAGCGTTTGAACAGTTCGATCACGTGACGACAAATTACTCGGTAAATAATGGGCTCCGACAGCTGTGGTGTGGTATTTCACGTGTCGTCTGTTTGCCCTCGATAAGCTGTCAAACCTTATCGTAACGATACATCACGAATCGCTCGGGTTCCTGCTGGATGATGGCATTGCCGCGCGCAGACATGGCCTGTCTTTCGATTCAGGCGTATATACAAAGCGTGACATCTCCACCCACTCACAATCGAAGCATGCAACCGTCGCGAGCAAGTTATCGCTGCACGGGCGGTTTTTCCCAACAAATAATTAGTTAACAGAGCAAAAAAAAACTCCGGCCGAAAGAGATGTGTGATAACAAATCGGGAGTGGCACAGCGAAGTATATAGAATATTCTCACCGGCCCGTATCTGAGTGGCGGAACGAGGCACTCGAGCTCTTGCTATCGTAACACCCGTCTATGTAGTTTTGCCCAAAAAATGCTTCTTTGGCTGCTCAATACGGCATCTCCACAAATCATGCAGCAGCGATTCCTTCCAAACGAGCCGTCATCGCAATTGAACTGGCGAGGCTATAACGCATCATCACTGGTTTCTTCGAAATGCCACAGTTCATTGACTTACGTCAACACAACACTAATATGTCTTTCGTCTCATCTCTACTCGGAATCGCGCGCTCTATGACGAACAACCACTCCCCGAGAGGAAAACAATCCACAACACAACTCACTATGATTGACAATATACACCGTAAAGCGGCGAATTCCCGCGGCCACGAGGCAAACGCGAGACACGGCGCGGAGAGCTGCTCGCACGACGAGTCGCGACACGCGAATGAATGCAGACCGAGCGCCACGTGGTGGTCAAGGGTCGGTCGGATGTTGAATTCCCCCTCTCGCCCCTCCTGCGCTGGCTCATCGTGTGCCGAGCATCCGCAGCAATTTAATCGCTCCGCGCTGCCACCCGCGATGATGATCTGCGCGCGCGCATCACACGCATAGATCGGAAGCAGCCCCCTTCCGGCACCGAGCTTTCCCCTCGGCTTTCCCGGAGGGAAATCCCGAATTAGACGCCTCGGCGGCTGCTCGCTTATTCTCCATTCCTCCCGTCCAGTTTCGGGCTACAATTATTGGTGGCATGTATATTTTACGGTCTTGATCGACACTTTTCTTAGGTATTGGGGAACGTATGAATAAACATGTTTGAATTTGCTTTTTTCGTTTTGACCCAAAAACCAGTAGTTTTAAGTTATGCACGTTATAGACGCTAATTTTTTTTTTAGATCCTTAACAAATCTACAAGAGTTCCAATAACATTCTTTCGAAAAGTCTCTTGATTTTGAGATATTTGTCAAACTAACAAGTAGAGGACCAACCTTGTGGATCACGGATTTGGCCAAAACTCTGGGAATTATCTTGTTTAGGTGAGAAATGAAGATATCCCAGAGGGTTTATGCTAATAGGCCCTCTGTTCCGAGATACAGCTATGGACATTAGCGTTGCCCATATAGGCACGTGTTAAAAATTCATATGCATAGGTATACTAGCAATACTAATGTCCATAGCTGTATCTCGGAACAGAGGGCCTATTGGTCTAAACCCTCTGGGATACCTTCATTTCTCACCGAAACAAGATGATTCCTAGAGTTTTGGCCAAATCCGTGATACACAAGGTTGGTCCTCTACTTGTAAGTAACAAATTCATACGCATTTGTGATTTTTCCGTTTTATTTTTGGGTTAATGAATCCTTTAGGGGCGTGTTCTCCTGGATTCCGATGTATCTTCAAAGGATCTGTAGGTATATCATATGGAGATTTTGAGAAAATACGTCCTTTCCACGAGGTCTCTCATCAAACGATGCGGACAATTTTGAGATTTCTTCCGTAAGAAATCAGCACTCACGTTCAAACTGAAGGGTTTGGAATGAACTAAATATTTCTTTAACCCCTCCAAATCTGGTCGAGTGACTCAGAGTGGTTTTTCACTTGTTTGTAGCGGATACTGCACCACTCGGACCTAAAGTCAATTTGATAAGCATCATCAAGAACTCCTTTTATCAATATTCTGTGAGAAGTCAATTTTGCATTCTTTTTTGCAAAAATTGTAAAGGGGGAAAAAAACGAAAAAAGCTGATTGTGACATATTAGGTATAAGCAGATACATTCCCGAAGTACCGTCAACCGGAGTTACTTTGGAACACTTTTCAATTTTCTCGTCTCTGTTTTCCCTCTAATTCACAAACGCTCTGATGAAATCTACCTTTATATCGTAGCATTTGAAAGCTTAGAAATTCAGCTTACAATTGACGCTAAGTAGACCTCGATTGAACATTTTGGCTTAGACTTATGAGTATTTGAAAGAATGTTACAAAGTTACACCCCTATTGGTACAACTAGAGAATGGGATACGTGATGATATCTCAGACCATTGCTTTTCTTCGTATGCTTGATCATAGTAAGCACCTTGATTAGTCACCAATTGATAGTTGAGACTTCAAGCTTTCTATTAACTTTTTTTAGAATCCTGTTCAATGATTCTCCGGTACACAATCGACTTTTGACTTCTCCAACGGATTGGACTCGTTTGCAGACCACGCGACCAACAGGAGCTCACTATGGATTTTGCGGGAAAAAACGTGCCGATAGTACTCCTCTCGCCCTAAAATTGGGATAGCCCCGCAACCAGACGTCAAAAAGAGACGCTTCCGAATCTGATTTTGTCCATCAACGGTTTCTATCAGAGCTCTCTTGAGTTTTTCCAAAGTTACTCCACTTTCCAAAAAGAAAACATTAACTTTTCAGAGTTTGCATTGCTACATTAACAGAAAGTGAAAATACGCCATCATAACTATGAATTTATCAAGAAATAGTCATGGAAAAGTTAACTCTATAAACATTACCTCGGATTCATCCTGGGAGTGCTCGAGCGAAACCAAATGTTCTGAGCCACTTTTTTTTTACTCTGAAAACAGTCTTGCGAAAAAGTTCGTTCTAAATGAACAACAAACAGGTGAAGAGACCCCCACTATCAGAAAAAGGTTCTCGTATGAATATAACAGCAAGAATTGGTTCTAATGCCATGGGCCCATTTGTTACTCATTATTTGCCTAAATATAAGGTAAATGTGTCGAAATTGTTTCCACCCAACTTGCCCCCATATGCGAATTTCAAGAACAGGCATCCCCCGACCTTCCCGCGATTTTTTTTCATGTTTTTTATGTTAGAAATAGAAAAACTGACTGTTTATGACTGATCTCAATCAATTTTTGCGTTCCTTAGCTCGAAAAAGTCGTTTTTTGAGTTTTTTGTAATTGCCCACCCGAGAATTCTTTGTTACTCGAAGGGCTGCCAAAGATTTTTGACTGGACCGATCTCAACGTTTCTGAATGCGTTCGATTTCTCTATATAAGACCTTCAAACCCCTTTTTTAAAATCCCAAAATTCGAATCTGGGCTATTTTTATGAGCAAAATACGAAGCCTAAATCAGCTTGGGGGGAAAGGGGGTGCACCCAACTTACCCCCCATATGCTTATCTCAAATATGGGTATAGTAAGACCTTGCTGCCCACTCAGATTGTCATCAGTACGTCGGTACATGATGAAGCATTTTAGACTGTCAAAAAACTCAAAACCCGCTGCCTACAGCGATGAAAGCCTTTTTTGCTTTTTTTTTCTGCTATTGCAGTGCAACTCTGTGTAAATAGACGATAGGGGCAGGCTGGGTACAACTTCTCGAAAATACTCAGGAAATCACTTTTTTGTAGATTTGAGATAAGTTTGCTGCATTTAGTTCAAATCAAACGTACTTTCGTTCATTTGAAAGATCTTGAGACAAGCTTTAAGATGCACTTAAGTACATTGAGAAATATCGGGGATTGAAAAAATTATTAGCGAAATTGCTTAGGGGAGGGGGGGCGGTTGGGTATACACTTAACTTAAATTAAAAATTCATTCACTAAGAGTCAACGAATCTTGTCACATGTACACTACCGGTCAAAAGTATGGGTTCACTTGGGAAAAAATCTTGCTATTTTCGAAATTGAATATTTCGGGCCCCCGTGGTCCAAATGGACTTTATCTGGGCTCATTTTGTAGCTTTTTTTGCGTACTTTAAAACGTCAATGCAAAGTTTTTTCATAGGATGCGACTGGTTTTCGCTACGCCACGTTGAAGACAAGAACATTTTCACATTTCTGAGGGGTG
>JAPYYZ010000894.1:0-17458 GCA_030522705.1 Eretmocerus eremicus
AATTTTTCCAGATTTTTTTGACACATATAACAAAAGTTATCACGAAAAATTGAAAAACGTGCTTGTCCACATATGTGGACATCGGCAGTCAGCGGGTTAAAACAAGCCCACGGAAGTCAACTGGGGAGAAAGTATCGGCGGAAGACACTCAAAGAGAGTCAAGCTCAAGGTGGTTTACTCGTTGAAAAAAATATAGATAGAGTTTTCTGAAACTTTGCACACTTAAAGTATTTGGTGTTTTAGAAATTATCGAATTTTTCAGAATTTTTGATAGTCTATAAATCGAGTCATTAATCATCGAAAATTTGTAATTAACATGGGAAAGACAGGGATTTGACCTTCGTCCTGGAATATCTTCAGAAAAAATAAATAGTAAAATCTGGAAAATACATGCTCGTTGAACTTTATAAGCTGAATGACTGCAAAATTTCATGTAAATTGATCGTCTTGTTTAGGAGATATTGCAATTTGTTCAAATATTGTTTGAAGGAATTTGTTGAAAATTCGACGAAAGTGATACGAGGGAAAAGAAGATATCTTGGGAGGCATGCTCGTAAATTTTCATTCAAATTGATCGATCCATCCTGCAGTTATAGCTTTTGGAATAGAAGGATTGGAATCCGTCTATCTCGCATAATACATATCTCCCTCTCTTTTTTGCCGAGTGAACCACCTTAAATCATTTATCATTATTTCTCTCCTTTTTTCATTCTATAACTCTTTCATATTTCACTATTTTCTCTTCAAATTTTTTTCTCATGTTTTCAACTACCAACTCGAGACCCCGATCAAGCTTACAAATATCTAACGAAACACCACTTCAGAAGTATCGTAGAATTTTGTAGCTTTCCATGGACTATCGAGCGTAGTACATAGAATTATCATCATTGATACGAGATTATTCTCAAAACCCGTCTCTAAAATCCGCAAATTTGAGTCTAACGCCAATTTTATCAGCAAAAGCGTTTGGTTGTTCATAAGCTTGGTTTGAAAATCAAAATTTGACCAAAATAGTAATCAACTTTAAATTACACTAGAATTTCCAAAACGAATGCTCCAAACCGTCTAATCGATCAATCGCGCGAGATCTGCAGTCATTGGAGTGATTACTCCATAAGACTCGATACTGTCGCTAAGATTACAAAATGAAGATTCGGCGACAGTTTAAAAAACGGATGGATAATCCTCTGGGACTCACGTTCGTAACGATTATTTTAAAGCTTTTATCAACAAACGCCATAAATCGCACCCTCTTACATAATGATCCATTCCATGCAAGGAGCCAAGCTAATAAGCCAAGCTTCGGCTCGTCCCAGCCACGAATGCTCTAGGTCAGGCTCGAGCACCTTTCTCGTTATGCAATTGGCGTGGTCGGTCTCTGATGCGGAATAAATACTGGGTACTCACGCGAGGGCTACGATTTTCACATGGCAATAGAGCATGGGTTAACAGTCCAAGTAGAATTCGCGATGTGGCGAGCACTGTTACGTCACATTTAATAACTCATTTGCCTTCATCGTATCGAATACGTTGGGATCTCTCATCTTTCACATTCCTCATCGCGACGGAAGATAACATCTTAGAACCTTTGTAGGTATTTCTTTAAAAATTGCGGAACAGTTCTTGAACGTTTTATACAATACAATTACTCCGAAGTTCATATGGTTGAATGTATGTATGGGTCCATTTCCTCCTCTCGATTTGTTCTGCCTCTTCTTCCACCTGTCTAAAGGTTGCTTCGGACGTTTTAGTAAAAGCTCTTCGAAGAGTTTACAAAAAGCGTTGGAGCTTCACAAAATTCTAATCAAGGTTAGCGCAATTTCGATCGCATTAATGCCAATTCACAACAAATTATTACCTCTATGTAGGATGACAGATAGGAGTTGGGACCTTCAATTGGTATTATCTTTGTAATACTTTTTCACCTGATTTGTGGGCCCTCCATTATGAGCGCGAACGAAGGAGAGAACAACATACATATTTCGGGAATCTTCTTTTATCATTTTCTTGTACCTCTGGACACTTGTGATATATATGATAAAATCAGGTAACAACACTGTAATATCGATCTACTTTGACGCACATTCACACCCGTAAGGCAAGGCCGTACGTGCTCTTTTAGTCGGCTGCTGGAGCCCCAGTTCGACCCGCATAACTTAACTCACTGCATTGTCAACCGATCTGTTAGACATGATATCTCTCCATAACGCAATTCACCTGAATCCACTTATTTTGACAAGCACTCGCACATTGCTCTACCTACAATACAACTCGCGATATTTCTGCAACGGTATTGAAAATCCATTACCACGATGTTGTTGGCTCCACCGTTTCAGAAATATCGCGAGTTGTATTGTAGGTAGGGCAATGTTCCAATGCCCATTGGAAACAGTAGATTCGAGAGAATTGCGCTATGGAGCGATATCATGTCCGACCGATTCGTCCAAGATGCATCGGGCAAAGTTTATGGCTCAAACTAGGGCCGTAGCAGACGACAAATGGAGTCCTTACTGACTGGCCTAATCTCTCTATTTCGTTCATGTTCTTTTCTCCCCGAGAAAGAGATGAACAATCCTCGGTCATGTTTCTACAAACCTTTTTAGTACTCATGAATATCAGAACTCAGAATTCCAGAAATTTTGTAAATTTGTCAACTTTCAGCATCCAAACTGCAACATAAAGCTAAATGAAAGATGTTTCGGTAATAATTACTTTGTCAAACAAACAACTTCTGAAATGGATTAAGCCACCAACGCACAATGGGTTCAAAGGTTTCTTGCTGGAATGTCTCTAACTTCCAACATGCGCACTCTCAGAGTCCCCAGACGAAACAAATCAAAGGCTAGAATTCGCTCTTCAAGGTGATTTTATTTTGAGCCCTATATCTCGGATTTTTAAAGGTAAAAACTATAAAAAGTGATGGAAACAAAAGAAACATCTTACGAGCTGCATTCGCATATTCACCGATTCTTGCAATGGCCTGCGATTCTGATCTCAAGATTTCTTACTCACAGATCATAACGACCTACGACTATTCTCAGCTAGATCTGAACCTTCTCTGATGATCTGGCGAACGTCATTCGCCGACTATTCCGATGGATCCCGCATTCATCGGAAGGTTTGAAGGAATGTGCTTAAGATGGGATTCTGTTGATTACTTAATTTATGCCGCCAGTTACCGCTGACGTAATTCATCACAAAACTTGTTCTCGGCCAGACTCTTCTCCAAATCGGCATTTTGCAAGTGTTCCTTAGAAAACCCTGGGTCATTCACGATTTCTCCACTTTTGGCTAAGCGTCAAATTACAGTGAGGCAAATGCGTCAGTGAATAAACGGTATGAGAATGATATTCATTCTTGTGATCTGGTGTTACTAAGATAGTGTATTCGAAAGACCCAGATCCCCTGAATCAAGTCTTATGGACAAACAATCTCAAACGTGGTCTCTTTGTATGGGGTCATCCTCCCTTGATCCGAAAGTTCATACCTGTTTCATGTAAATTGATCCTCTCAAATATTTCCACTATGTTTCGCGAACGTGATAATCAATGTCAGATAAGTACATACTCTATAGCAAAAATGTAAGTATGCGCTCTATACCAAAAATGGTTTCGTCCATTAAACAAAACATATTTGCAATGTTCTAAAACCCGAAAGAATCATCTTCTTGATTATGATTTATATTATCATAGAAAATATTCATTGAGTTAATTGACGCGTTAAGGCTATCTCAATTGTGCTAAACATTGAAACCTCTCAAACGTGGCCAACTTTTCTCGTTCCGAAAAAGTGGCCAATAGTAAAGGTTCAACTGTCATAGTTTCATCGAGCTCAGGTGAAAAATTCAGATATTAAAAATAGCGAGCTGGAGTAATATGGAATCGATTCATTTGAAACCAAACAATTATTCCTTGGAAGAGAAGAGTCATATGAATATTCATCGATATTTTACGCCTCGTATGCAAGACATGAATCCATGTAGGTTGGCATCTCGTAAATTGTACACGTCGAATTTGACGAGTTTGACAAATCGTCTCGTATGCAGATGAAACACTTCCTGTTACAATCGCCTTAATGACGGGGTCCTTAGCATCGGTGTGAAATGAATATTTGTTCGGAAATTTTATCGGAATTTCTTTTATTACATAAAGATTATACAATATTCTAGAGGTGGGAATAGCATGGTCTTGACCGCAAGGAGAGACAAACTCTTTTTAAAAAGCGTTCACAATGTTTCAACTCAAAATTGTATTTTAGCACTCTGTATGTAGACAGTGATGAAGATACATGATTTCTTAATGGTAGAAAATCAATATCCACTTGAATTATCAGTGGCGACTTTTCACAATTAAACCTCTATTTTAGTTCAGTCTACATACAATTTTTTACACAATATATCACGTCCGTTTAAATTTTGCACTTCGAATGCAGACAGTCAGAACGAATTATTTCAAAGGATCGATCGATTGGTCTTCGCACTGAGATTTCGGTTATTTTATTCTATACAAAATAATAATGTATTCATGAATGTGAGATCAAGTGCCTTCGTAATTTACTATTTGACCCTATGATTCATCGAAATTCTCATCATTATTGCTACACCAAAATTGGTCCCGTCACTTACTTCGACATATTTTCAATGAGTGTTATCGATAATTAATTCTGGTTTCAACAAATGAGATATAAATCGAAGACTTGACATTAAAATTAAAGAGATATCTCATGTACGATTGCACCACTAGGATATCACCTAGGACAATCAGGAACCATCGTAGAGTCGACTTCATGATTTAAATTAGTAGATTTGTATTTCAATTTATTCCGAACGTTCTTGTTGCAAATAACCGAACAAGCCCTGAAAATTAAAAATTTCTTCAAAGGTGTATTGATTTCAAAGTGATTAAAATGATGGAGCAATCGATCGATCCATCCTAATCGTTAATTTCTGAATAAGTCTTGAGAACACAGCATAAAACTACATAAAGTAACTTTTGATACGTTACCTAAAAGAAACTACGAAAGGAAAAAAAATTTCAATCTTCATTTACAATAAATAACTGTGATTTCATCGCATCGAGTGAAAGAACTCGTACAAAAAGTTTTCGTACGACTAGATAATTTGACAGTGATTGAAATTGATTCAACATTCACAAGATGGGCAGTGCATTGACCAATAAAATATATTTACGAGTGAAATTCGGACTATTTTGGCATAGACCATAATGTCCGAAACAGCTCATTCTTATTACCCAGCTCTACTTCTAAAACGTTTGAATAGAAGACCAAAAAGTCTTCATTTCGGAAAGAGCAAGTATATCTCGAATTTGCCGAATGCATTTATATTCGCACATTCGGATTCGGGAGAAAGTTTGTCGAATACACGCACGCACGCTCACGTCTTACTATTTCAAAAATTTAATAATTTTGACCGTGGGCTTTCGACCAGAAGGCAAATATTTGGCTGCTCTAATAAGAAATGCGTTCAAAATATTAATTTGCAGAACACCCACAGGTAACAAATTCGAGATTGCCTACCTCTACGCACGTAAAACTTGTCTAAGAAGTTACAAAAAATTCTCTCGATAAAAAGACGTATACAAAAGATCGAAATTCTCCAACAGTCTTGGATATATTCATCTTGATTACATTATTTACATTTCCAGAGGCTATCTAGAATACTACTAAAAGATACACGTCTCCCAGAATTTGGTTGATTGAAATCTGGATATTTAAGGAGAAATTCAAAACTGATGCAAATGATTTTCCGACTTGACTCTTCCGTCTCTGACGACGATGTACAAATGAGTTAAGGCAAAACTTGTTCCATAGGCTTTGGAAAAATTTTACCATTCTGAACCAAAACCCGAAAAATAGTTCTATGAAGGGTGAAGATATTTAATACTGAAATTATATCAAATTTCTGCACCGTAATTATTACTCCATCTAAAACTAGTCATACTATGTTCAATGACAAAAACAATATACAAAAGATTCACTCCATTAGTTTTTTGCCTTTGCCGCACCTCAAAAAATTGTAAATAAAAGGTAAGGAAAAACAGATGATAAAACTATATATACATGTACACATATATAAGTTGCATTCTCACTTAATATAATTCATCTAGTCTATTTACAAAAATTTGCTCTTGATATCAACGATTTTAGGACTCTAAGGAGATCTTACTGATTATACACTTTATGATTGATTGAAACGTAATATCATCAGTCGAAGATGATCAGCATTTATTTCCAATCATAGTTTGTGTAATTTGTTTCACTCTGTTTGTAGCAGATAGTATGTATCAGTTTTGCCTACAACTAATAATATATTTTAGATAGTAACCTCACGAAAGACGTTCATTATTCTTTCAATGTCGTTTACATATCCGCCTTGAACATTTTTCCACTTATTGGCAGTGTTTCCTCAGCTGGTGTGTACAGTTTCTGAGTTTTACATACTCTTTTCACATTTACTACTCAATTCTCCTCCATTTCTAATGATCACATAATTTTATTTTTTTTTCTTGTTTTCCCGCTTTATTATTGTGTATGAATGTATGTACAACCTGGCAGTACCGTCGCAGTAATCACGAGCACTTGTTCCGCTGAGAATTTGTCTTCTAACTTTTGTTTTAGATATTTTCTTTTGTCTACGCACAATCTTAAGCTCTCACAAAGTATTATATCATTTCAATGTTGATGAGTGAAACTATTGAGGAAGAAATATTTACACGGGAATAGGTCTAAAACAAGCGAGTAAACAAATTTTCGCGTTTGAATCCATGTAGGTCAAACTGTCTCTGATAATGATCATCACGTAGAGAAGTTTGATGATTTTTCCACAAATATAGCTGAACTTCTCAGGTGTGTTATGCTCTTCCGCCTATAGTTCCTAATGAGAGCTCAGGCCGAAAATAATTGCATCGTACTCAATCTCATAAAATCTGAAAATTCTGCAAGTTACGGAATATTTTCATTTTTTAAATGAATCATCACAAAGGACTGAAATTATTTTTCTATATTGCCGTCGGTTCCGAGTCTCTTATGAGATTGCATTGGTTTAGTCTCTGCTTTTTTTCTGTAAATACTCGAGTCTCCAAATTTACTCGGAAATTTTTTGTACATAAATGTGTAGAGCTCAAGATCGAGAGACTGAGAAAGGATCTAATGAAAATGTTACTTTACATAACTCCGAATAGTTCAAAATGTTCTTAATTTGAAAATACAATATATGCAGTAACATTCTCATTATTAATTAATCTCGAGACCAGTTCTACCTCCACATCCACCTCTAGATAATCGTCCCGTTCTGTACTGACAAGAGTGAAGTGTTAGTAATTCCATGACGATGACTTTAGCCCAAGTCCTCGTGATGAATCCCATAACAATTTATCAACATTGTCCCTACATTTCTCTTTCGGCAATACGGCCTCCGAAATTCATCATACGCCGTTGCAATGAACTCCGTGTGATTGTTTGCATTCGTGGATATGAACAATAAATTTGCTTGAATTTCAGGAAAAATATCGATAGAGCTCCTCTTTCAACTTCATAAATTGCTCATCACTTATAAAAGCTTCTAATAAATTGAGGTTTCCAATAGTTTCATCCAACTAAATGCTAGAATGCAATATCCATCTACAGCGAACTTCCGTAATTTTATCACATAGAGATTCTAGGCACATGACAGATGTCTTTTGTCAAGACCTCAAAAATCTTGGATTAGTTCTATGATTTACCATCTACTTCTACCTTTAACCATTGCATGTCTTCTTCCATAGGCAGATAACTCCAAGGATGGAGTTGGCTTTCAACTGTCTCGTTGAATGCAATTGTAAAAGCATGACGAAATGCACTGTTCTATCCATTACAAAAAAAGCACACAGCAATCAAAATGTGATTACGTACTTGTCACCGATGGAACTGAAAAGATTTTCAAACAGTTATTCAACGTTTGAATAGTTCATGCCATTGCTTTCATGTCCTCCACTGTCATGAATTCCTTTTATTGGAACCAAATTTTTCCTAAAAGGTCACCAGGGAAAATCTTCACTGATATCTTTCAAATTATACTAACAGGAGGAGGAAAAATGTCCTACATGTGATTAAAATCTACTTATCAGTGATGGAAAATCTCTCAAACTACCTCTTTAGTGAGAGGGAAAAATCATATGTAATGGCTAGTTTATGAAGACAGCACGATTCTCGAAGGATCGTTGAACTGCTCGTGATCAAATAACTCATGATTTTTTGCTCTGTTGTATCACGAAGACTTACTATATTCGAATTGAGTTCAATCACTTGATTTCAGTCGGCAGAACGAAATTCCATTCTTTAGGCAGCACTAGTTATCATACGTACGAAGTACAAGATTTGGGTTTTCTAGAAAGTGCGCTTCTACAGATAATCATCATGTGCGTTGCAGCATTACGGCGTTCCAAAGTAGAGGGTCGACGTTCGTTCATCTCATTCTGGTCATGTCGTTAAATTGAACGTAAAAGTACTTTTTTGTTTTGCCTATTGATGAATTACGAGGAAAGTCCAAAATAGTATCATCTAAGAGGACCGATGTCGGATATCGATTGAATCCTTAAGGCCACCAAAGTGATTATTATTTACTGTGTCGAACGATATTATTTCTAAATATCTTTTCCTGAAAATGTGACGCGTCTTCGCTCTTTTCCTCTTCTATGGCGTTTCTCCTCTTTCTGATTTTCTATTATTTTTATTCAATTTTACAAACGAGCCACCAAGACGCTGATGAGGCACTTTCGAGGTTTTCTCGGAAAAATCGAACTCCTGAAACACTGCGAATCCCTCAATTCCATTCTCACCTAATCTGAATTCTAGAAATAGCTCATTCGACAGTTTCATCCAAAACTAAATTAGAACTCGGTTAATCTGAGAAGTTGCGTATGAAGTTTCTTGGTTTGAAATATATCTGTGCATGTATTCTTGTGGAGACACTTCTAACGGGTAATTGATCTCTTTCTGGGCGCAGATCTCATCACTCAGTCGATAATTTGTTCTTAAATTTGCTCGGTAGTCGTGGACTAGACAACGTAGCGGTAGCCTTAATACTAATTCCTGAAAAAAGTTCATTCGTTCATTTTCAACCTGGTAAGTAATCGGAAACATTCACAGCAGATGTGGGATTCTGATCGATTTCATTATCAAGATATTTAAGAAAAAATTTCAATACAGAAATCTCACATATTCTCGCTGTTTTTGAAATCAAAAGTGCTCGTACCAATTAGATATGCTTAACATCTGCTATTCTACTTTCATCACGTATTTTTGATGGGTTTCCTTCGCTGCTTAACTCGCTGCAGCGGTAATTTCAAGCTACTAATGGCAGGATAAAGAGCATGATTGACCTCCTCTGGTAATTGGTTGGCAACTTTGCGGATGCCTACGTGTTTTGTGTCGCGAACTTCTGACTCCAAGACCCACTCGTCAGGTTCGCTGAAAGCATTGTACGGTCTGAATCGTCTTATCGTATATAGATGAATCAGTTCAGGCAGGAAAAGATTCACGATCTGAAACTCCCATGTATGATTCAAGTGCATGCATTCCCTCTCAAAATGCTTCTCGGAAAATTGATTTCTGGAGAGAGGGACGAAAGTTTTGTCTGCAAGGATCATTACAGAAGCTGTATTAGCGAATAAAAATACTAAATAATACCGCTCTCAATCCTAAATTAAAGATAAAATACCATAGGCTCGCGGGACCACTGTGAATTTTTGTAACTGTTGAAGCTGATAATCATTCTGACTAGAATAATCATATTGAAGGTAACAGGGTGAAATGAATACTTACATATCTGATGGTGACCATCGCAGAAGTACTTTAATCTTGCCATCCAATTCCACTCTTCTTGCTATCACCTGGAAAAGTTGATTCTATATTGTGAATTCCGATCCCAAACCTTTCGGCGAGTACAGTAAGCTTAAAATTAATTTGATACTGTTTTCTTCCAATCAGGGCACAATGACAGTTTTAGATAAAAATTTTATCCCAGCTCAGAACAAAAACCATGCTCAAAAAACTTTATTCTGATGTAAATACATTGGAACTGTGACTAGTGGACAACCTGGAGAACCAAAAAAAGTGTCTACTACTGCCAATATCTACAGGTATTCAAGGTTCCACTTTAAGAACTGCACAGACGACCAATCAATTGAAGACGGTACGATAATGAATTGACCCTTACTTGACTAGTTAGAACCATCGCATCCCCAGGGGTTTCGGCCAAGAGACCTTTTGTTCTGATTTCTGCTAACTCCATTAATCTGTGTTGTAACCCTTCCATTATTCCTGGATCGAAGTAGTCGAAGATTCGTGCTGTAAAAGTAGTTGTAGTTAGTTCGTAAGATAAATTTTCAGATATTCCTAATATATTATTTGTAAAAGTTACAAGCCAAAGGACTTTTTCCATGATATGGTAGGTGTACGTAGTAGTAACATCGATTATGAAAATAAGCAAAGAGCTTATACAAACAAAATAATGAATGGTATTTAGTGCTGAAGAAGTAGATTGTTTTGATTTGAAAAAGTATTCATTTTTTTTGAGGAAATAGTTACCATACATCTTTTTTGAGAATGGTAAATACGATTCAATGTGACGAATGGGAAACCCACCTGACCAAGGCTGACGTCTGTATCTCAGTTTTTTCCCATTCCTTCGGACCAGTTTCCCACTACTATCGGTGCTTTTCCTCGATGTACTGGTGGTAGCTTCAGACTGGTTGAAATGTCCATTCACATGCCTCTCGAGAGCAGTCTGTAATGACAAAACGGTTTTCATTTAGCAATCAAAGTTTCTGCTTCTAATTATTTCTGTTGCATAATTGGCGTATCTTGTTTCTCAATGATATATCTCAAGAAGTTAGATATCAACAAGAATGATGATCATATGGAACAATATTACAACGGTTCTTGTAGAGACAATTCACTGTACCATATGGAGCATTGTTCAACTTTGAGACAAATTTGCTAAGCAAAAAGGCCCTAAATAAAGAGGCCGAGTATTATGGAACAATATTTTTCCACGCGAAATCTTCAGAACTTGTTAGAGTTCTTGGGTTACCAAAAAGTGAAAGAAAGACCGATTGCAGTCGAGTAATATCTATTTTTACTATTACAGTTGTGAGTTAACTAAATTTGATGAAATGCTCTTTTACACCAAATTCAAGAAAGAGAACTGCCACTCGGTCGTTCGAACATCTGTTCTCTAACTGACCATATTATAGGGTTATTTTTTACGATCATCCTTCATGTAAATAGCATAAAAGCAGATAAACCAAATTACATAGATAAAACATGCAGCATTGAAAAATTCATTAAAGGAAATATTAGAAAGTTGATCGAAATGTTCATGTCAAATGTTGGCTGCATGATATCAATAAATTTTTTTGATCATCTGTGCGGAAAACAAACGTTTTACACGGTTCATTAATCTCATTTTCCACGCAGCCGATCAAAATAGTACTTTTCGATACAAGGGTGGGAAAGTTGGTTTCCGTAGTCTGAGTAGTACTTTCCGGTCCGAGCCGGAGGCGAGGGTCAAAATGGTCATCAAAATGTAAAAACCATACCAACCGAATCGAGCGCTCTTTTTGATCGTCATGCCTAAGAAAGAAAATGAATTTGAAAAAACTCTCTGATCTATATCCTCCTTGGATAATTCAAGGGGCTGAGACTTGTGTCGATCCTCCAACATGTCACGTGCAGAAATCGGGCAATTCAACATTGTCATTTCTTGCATTGTTATAGGCGTAGGGGTTCGGGTCAGTTTCAATCCCTCACATGGCAGGAAAAACCAATAGAATCAATTCACGAATAAAATCTAAGAAAGAAAGTCGAAGAATTGTGCGGGAGTGGCATTTTCCCAGAATAAACGATCAAAAATAGCGTTCAATGCTTAGGCGGTCTAGTTTCCTCATCCCGAATGATAATTCAAACTGTCACTTTCGGTTTGAACCTGAAACAATCACTCGAAATACAAAATCCAGTTTTCTCCGACCTAGCCACTTAAACTCTGTTACATATCTGAAAATAAGAACATCAAAGACTCCTATTGGAATATGTATCATGATTGATCCTTGAGCTTTTTCATGTAAATCCCAATCAGAGAAAACTATCCATCATCTCGATCTATTGGATGTCAAAGTTCATTCTTTCAGCTACACGATGATAATTCGGTTTGGATTGGCCAATATTAGAGTACGTATACAGCGATCGTCACGTGTTTGTCAGTAGAGATTTTTGCATCAGATCAGAGTAAGGCGCAAGGGTTTTTCAATCTCAGTTGTAATAGGCCTCCTATGATGACTATTGCCAATGAAAGATACGTCAAGAATTCGAAGCTCAAGGGGGAACGCATTCGGAAAAAATGCCCCATTTTTTGGAACTTGAAGCTAATGTTGACTGGACCGATACATTTTCATTAGCTAATTGTTCAAATTTTCATGAAAATTATAAATTCATGGATCTTATCACAGAAATTCATTTGGTGTAGAAGCAAATTGACAAACGAAGGCAATCTTGTCCGGAATGCGCCTCCTTCGATCTCACTAGTGGGGTACCGAGTATAAAGCGCCAATCTGGGTAACAGAGTTTAGATTGAGATGTCAATCAGAGATGCACATCTGATCAAGACAATCCACCTGAGAATACTGAGTTGCGTATGAGACTAGGGCTCTTGATAACAGATAGAAAGTCGTCTCAACACCCAAAAAGATTGCAGTGATTGGGACCAAATTGGCGCAATTAATACGCGTCTGACTATCCTGAAAAATTTCATGATTTCTACGATAGTTTTTAGTGCTGACGTATAGATCAAACAGTCTCGTGATGTTGGGATCGATTCACGTTGCTCTTGTATTTAACAATCACCAATCTCCATCAATGTGTAAGAACTTTCCCGTCCAAATGGTTTTGATGATTTCAGAAAACATTTCAGCTTCCTCAGTACAAAGAAAAACCAGAAGATGATAGAGGAAGTTTACATGGAAACGAGCTCAACACATATACGATCTTCGATTAAAATGAAACGTTTATGATGATTTCCGAACTAATGTAAATGCCACTGAAGCTGTAATTAGAGATGACCAATCAACTCAATTCCTATAGGCTATTTGTTCCAACTCTGTGACATAGGTATTTTTGGTTACGGTCACACTAAATAATGTACTTTGGGTAGGTCCTATACCAATTCTTTGTGCGAAATTATTCTTAGGCGAGCAAAGTTTTGGCAAACCACGTTTACCAGGAAAAGAAGCTCTAGTTAGAACTGCTTCGTCTGCACTGATTTGAAACACAATGATTTGTAATGAAACAATCTCAGAAACAGCTACACGAGAAATTAGATCTGCTTCAAACGTATTTACCAAGCTCAGAACAATACTATCAATGGTGATACAGACTAGGATATCCTCGTCTGCACATATGTACCGGAAACCGTAGTGCTGCGATGAGATTTTACAAAATGATACAATCAGTGGTTCTACGCGACAGGTATTGATCATCCTTAACACCGTGAATTGCTCTCCAAAAATTAGAATCCGATAAGATGCCGATCGTATCGCATGTAACAGAATGGAATATGCATGAACGAGCACTAATAAAAGGGCCTCTGTTCATCTTTCATTTTTACTCTCCATCATCATTCACCTGCGGTAAGTATGATGAAGAATTTTTGAGGTTGCATTGATTCATTTCCACTTTTTCAATCAGATGTCAATAGAAGCTATAGAATCAACATCACTGATTTTTAGAGACAAGTCTCATCATAAACAGTTTTCTGACTATTTGAGGAAGCTTTGTGCCATCATTCTTGTAGCAATTTTTCTCATTGAGATGTATAAGAAAAGGTTAAGACTCGATCATTTCCAAACCAAGAAAAGGCGTGAAAGTATTTAAAATATCAAAAGTTCACATATTTATTGTACGTTACCTTTGATGAATAAGTGCACGCACTGTTACATCAAGTACACAATACATACGTATAGAAGATGGTCGAAAGCTCGTTGTCGATTGAATGATATCAGGGTCAAAATTTTAATAATAATCTTTAAATATTGTCAGTATAATTCCATTCATGAATGCAATGTAGATTAGCGGATACGTTTCAAAATTTCAAATGAGAATGAACACGATGAAAATTCTGCGAAAAGATGAGTCTAATGAACAAGGTGGGCTTTGATGTATCGCACGCAAATCATTCGGGGCGTCGGTCATGAAGTCACGTTGTCTCCGAGTCCCGCAGACATCAGTTTTCAACGATCAGCAATGTCATTCTAGAGGAGTAATCAGAATTTCTATGGTATAAAGAATCGCCGACAGCTATAAATATTCTCACATCTTATACGTTACTTCTCGAGCACCCTGGCTCGAACTACATAATTATTAAACGACCAATGAGAGAGGGGTCGAAGGTTTGCGCTCCTTCAAGGTAACTCTTCCAAGAGATTGAGTTCGCCAAAAAAGACTTGTTTGCGAGGTGACAACTTCAGCAATTTCGACAACCTACCCGTGTCTGGTCAAAGTCGGAAACGAGGCCTTACCTGTGAGCTGAACCTATTCCCGCAGCCGTCGACGATGCACAGGTAGAGCTTGTTGCCGCCGTGCGAGAGTACGTGTCGCTCGAGCCATCGCCTCGAGCACGAGATCTTACCCTCGACCTTGCAGCCTTGCCAATGGCACACAAAGTTGTCACCGCCTGTTTGCGTATTAATATGCGCAGCCTGTGAATAAAGACACGCGTGAAATGATTTCATTCGTGCGAAATACAGCAAGGCTGCCGTGTCATGATAGCTCGATGTAGCACCTGTAAATGCTCTAGCAACGCGCCGCTGCTTTCCAAATTAGCGCCGCACTTGCTCCATCGACAGACGCCGCTGTCGTTGCTCTGGGCTCTATCTTTGGCGGGAGTCTTCACGGGGAACCTTATGGTCGTCGGCGTGGACAGAATGGGCGAAGGAGGTGACAGGGACGACTGCTTGGACTCGGCGCTATCTCTTGATGATTCCTCCTCGTCATCCTCGACCTTCGCGGGAGAGGCACTTGGAGTTGTTGGCAGTATTAGTTTCGTCAGCGATTCCCCCGTTAGCTTGGCGCAGCCGTTGCTACTCGTTATGTTATTGTTTTCGTTCACAAGGCTTGGTTTTGGTGTGTGTGCGTTTGCCTGGAAAAACGAAATTATTCGGATGATATGGTTGTGATCGATTGAATGAGCATGCCAACAGACATTGACACTCACCGACTTTCTGATTCTGACTACTGTGACGAAAGAATGATGCGGAATCAGGCTTTAAACGCCATTTTTTCGAAATAATCAGAGAAAAGGGGGAACTGACTCAAGAAAATAATGAAAAAATGTAGCTATGCTGATTCAGAAATCAGAATTTAGGTTGCAGGAAAAGTTTTTTTTGAATTTGTATAAGAAATAATGATAAAGGGGAAAAATATCTATCTTGGTTTAAAATAGGGGGAACTCCAAAAAAAAGGTGAAATAGATAAAGTAGAGGGTACGCTACAATGCTGCAAAGCCTGGCATTTGTTGTGAGATCGTAGCAATAAAGAAATGTTAAAAAACGTCAATATTGTGAATGAAATAAAGTCTAGCGTTATTCAAAATAAGCGAATGTCATCGGTTGACGATATTGTGAATGTTTGAAAATTGACTATTTCGATTATGTAATAACTTACGATTGGATCCATGGTGGAAGGTTTCCAATACGCAGAGGATCAAATACGATAATGACTGTCACGTGATAAGCACAAGGCCAGATAAGGGTACCGAGTCGATTTCAGGAACCTCTATGACATCTTAAGAATTGAGACTAAAATTGTTCTCGAAAAATGTATGATTCTGAATGAATTCCAAGTTATGAAATGTGTAGAATTGCTTAGGTTCTTGAGCTTTGAACTTCAATGCAAACAAAGTGTTTTCAGTAGTACAAACCTTAAACTGATTGGTCTGCTCGCTGAGCATCGCGCTGGACTTATCGACAATGAGAGGCGGGGATTCGCTGGGGCTCGCTTCGGAGGTGAGCCTCAAATTGGAGATCTTACAGGATGGCAGTGTTGAGAGCACGTCGTTCGGGATTGGCAGAGCGGGCAGTGTTGAACTTTTTTCGCCATTCGTCGTCTTCGTCGTCGTAGTAGTCGTTGTGGTGCAATTCATCGCCGTCGTCGTTTTCTTCTCGCTTGCACTGTGCGAAAGCTTGCCGTTGAGTCGCGGCTGTAAGCTTTTCAAGCCTTGAGGCAGTGTCCGGGCTTCCCAGTCGATTCGGCTGCCACTGTTGGGGCCGGAGTGATGGCCCTTTATGAGGCCATTCTTGCCATTTCTTTGTATCGTCGTGGGACGCCGAAATTCCGTCGGAGTCTTGGCCACGAGCACAGACATCTCATGCGTAATACACTTTTTCTGTGGAAGATGAGTTTTCAGACTTCAGTAAGTGAGTTGCTTCCACGGTTTGTTGCTCTGTCTAACTTTGACGCACTGAATTTTGAACAATTCAAATTTAAATGATTTGAACGTGCACGTAATCAATGGATCGTCAAGTTTGGATCCATTTCAACTTCGATCAATACTGATCTAAGTATCAAGTGAGGGCTGCCGCCGCAACACGCAAATGAGGACCCAAGTAGTGGAATAAACCAAATAGACTCAGACATTATCTTTACCAACACTTCAAGCGTCGACGGGTTTCGTAAGAAGCAAACAACGCAGCTTGTTCCAACTCAACTTCTGAACAAAAGTTGATCAAGGTCCATTTTTATAAAATTGTTAACTCTCCAAACATCGAGAACTAAGGACAAAGTTGGTATTGAAACTCTGCATCATTTACTGTATCTTACTGTACTTCTCATCGAAATCTGAAGGGAGTCAGCATAAAAGATTCAATAGCTACATGCATCAAAGCCAAGTCGGCTTCAATTTTCTCAATTTTAAATTTGAATAAACAGGCACACTTATAAAGAATCTATGCGATATAAAAACGTAACTCTGTTTGTCTTGTTTACTTTCGAACTAGTTTCTGGCTTTAGAAATATTATCTTGAAGTCAAAATCCTGAAGTGCCATATAGTGTTGATATGAGGCGGGAACAGACAAGAGAGTTACAGGTTCGAAAAATGTTCGACTAGAAATATTTGTTTACGTGAATGCGGCTCCATTGGGTATGAATGTCTAATCGCCAATAAATTCCTTCAAGATTCTCTGGCATTCTTCTGATTCATCGAACGTCAAACATATCAATCAATGAACATTGGGAGTCACCACTACGGCGAACACGCTAAAGATCCAATTTGAACGAACAACCCTAGAGTCCCACGAGGACTCAAAATATGGAAATCTAACCATAGTACACCCTTGAAAATCTCACCTTGGACTGCTGCGGCTTGACGTGCGTCTTAAAGTACTCGGTTATCTTGACCTGCGACTCCTGTTG
>JAPYYZ010000895.1:0-17446 GCA_030522705.1 Eretmocerus eremicus
ACCATCCGAATGCTCGTTCGGTTTGGGCAAAGTCAGGCTAGTCAGAGCAATCAGAGTGCTCACACTGCTCACATTTCCATAATCGAATAAACCTTATGAACAATATAAACATAAATGTTTCATCTCGTGACTCTTGAAATTTTATATTGTCTCTATAGTCTGACTTCATAGCCGCCCCAATTCCTCATAGCAATAAAAGCTCTGCGTGGTCAACATTTGTTATCCAGGAGAATTTGAATTTTGCATCCGTAGACAGAACACATATTGTCCATCGCGCGACTTCGGAACGACTCTATTACCAAAATTCGAAGAAAATGGGTTGATTTTGATTTGAACGAAAAACTGCTTATTGAATACGATGGAGCTTCCGCCTGCTTCAATTTTTGCCCGCATTCCTATAGAATTGAATTTATGTTTTATAAAACAAGATGTAGTGGAAATGCCGAAACTCATCTCATTGTGAGTATAGGTTCAAGTTACGGAAGTTCGACTCCTAAAACTAATTTTTAATTCTACAAGAATGAGATTTGAAACCGCCCCGTATTCACGTAAACATTTGATCTAAGTTGATGGTGCCAGTATAAAGGCATGTCAATTATTTTTGTCTTTGTTTATTGTTATAATCATCAAAAGGCGCTGTTCTTCTGTCAAAAATCAAAATGGGGATTCTCGATTCCGCGACTTTGAAATCCATATGTGACTACATAAATCTCTTATGATTCTCACGGTGTCAGAGAACTCTCAAAAAATTCTCCAGAACGAGATTAAAACTGTCTCATTTGATCACGCACCATTCATTGATTTTTGAGAAGAACTGACTCCTACCCTGTATCTCGATACTTTGATTTTCTAATCCCGTTAAGTTGGATTGGTTCCATTGTTTCAACTCTTCCGAAACTCAGAAAGAGACGTGTTATGTTCCCTTTTCTTGTTAGTACTATACAGTAGCAGTTTTGTTTGAATAGGGGAAACTAATGATCCTGAATTCCTTCAGGTAGGTCAATTAGAGGAACTGTCGGGGCTTCCTTATTTCTAGGTACGAAATACGTCACGTTTCCCAAATTGGTGAATTATTTGAGTTTTGCATGCGCCCATCACGTTTTTGACGATATTTTTTACAACCAAAACATTTCCTGGTGCCTTTAGAGTAACGTATTTGCTCTCGTCTGCGAAATGAAAAAAAAGACGGTAAAAACTAGATTTGCGAATTAGTCTCGATCAATTTTCGGTCTTCAGTGTGTAGAAGAGACCTTTCTACACAAATATTCAACTTTCATTCACGCCGCTGATGAAAAAATAGCATTCGATACAATATTATTATATATATATATAACGCACCGCTGCGCGTAGAGCCGATTTTAGTACGAGGCCCACAAGACCCTCGGGCAAAAGCATTCATGCGAGCTAGGTGCGTATACAATTTTTCCATCTCAGGGCGCGGAAAGTCCAAATCTTTCGATCCGAAGCGGGCGATGAGCTGCTATTTCCGCGCACTTAGGAAAAAATTAATTTTTGTATCCTCGTGATGATTCCAACCCATGCCTTTGACTTCCGAGTTCAGCTTGGAATAGAAATTATACTCTCAGAATACAAAAACCAATTTTTACGTCCTTGGACCGAGAGCTACTGTTTTGATTAGTCTCGATTATGAGTGAGAATCAAAAATTCGTAAGCAAAAACCACTTTCACGCACGAACAATCAAATATTAGATTTCTAGTTCACTATGGAACCCCGTTGAAGGCTTCGCGGGGTGTCCAACGACTCCAATGGCTCTGGAAACACTGGTACTAGAGCCTGATATATGTAGTGCAGGGGTCCTGGAAGTTTGGAAAATTTGCATTGCTTGCAAATTTTTCATTGCATCATCTTCAAAACATGATGGAAAAAGTTCAGAGATGTATTCAGCATGTACATTTTATATGAGCCTGCTGTCGTCTGTCGAGGACAGGAAAAGTAAAACTCGCGTAGTGCTGGAAGTGCATCCAAGGCGGATGGAGTAAGGACAAGAAGCTTTCCAAAGCAGTCCCAGAAATTAAAAACAAAAAATACCGTGGGATAGAAAAAAAACTCTAATCAGTGGTTGACGGAAAAATTTCGACCAGTGGTGGACAAAAAAACTTCAAGCAGTGGTTGACAAAAAAACTTCAACCAGTGGTTGAAGTTGTTGACCAACATTTTTTATAGTGTAGCTATTATCGGGCTCTGTGGCACCGAAGAAAAGTCAATTCATTTTTATCCCGTAAGGGTCACCGGTGGGCCACACCGCAGCGGAGGACACCTGAAGTCGTTGAGTGGACCAATAGTAGCCCCGGCTTGCGGTAGCGATGCGGTAAGAGAGAGACAGATAGCTAATTAAACGTAAGAAAGACAGACGCCAAAAAGTATTTTAGAAATCAAATATCTCTTTAATGAAACCACCAATCTCGATGAAACTTGACACGAATGCTCTCAAGACCATAAACTTCAGGAATAATTCATCTTTCGAATTTTTTCTCCGTTTGTTTATCGATGTGATTATTGTAAAATGAGATAACTCCAAAACCAGTTCATGATCTTCGCGCAATTTCACAGGGATTCTCCTCTTATGATGACCTGTCAGTACGAATTTTTTCAGATTTATCTATTGTTCCGTTTCTGTGATAAGTATTTAAGGTAAAGACTGAAATCCCTATCTTTCCCGTGTAAATCGTCAAAACTTGGAGGATTACTTGGATGATATGTACCTTCAAACCCATAAAATCTTCTAGTATGCAAAATTTTAGCGATATCTATTGTTAGGAAAAATACCGCCTAAACCACCATATAACGTGCTTAGAACTTGAAACACTTGAGAAGAATGTGAATTACAGAGTGAGATCTTACGAAAAATAATCAAACTCGATCTGAAAACCGACATTCCTCGATCAAGCTCTATACATAAAAAGAGTACGCTCAACAGCTCACTCTTGGTTCTACCTCAAAAATGCAGACCTTTGGTCGTCACAATCCCAATACCGTGGTCCGTACCTTTCAAGTCGATTCAAAACGAGGCCGCTTCTGAGCCTGAGCAAAAGCGTCTGCTCAAGTAAAGAATGCGGTCGGGTTCTCGGGTTCGGCTTCCGTTAGTCGTGAGAAAAGTGAGAAGGGCTCCACAAACCATTGCCAAACAATCTCAGCTATCAAAATTATTTGCTATTGAAAGGATGAAACATCTTATCTAATAATCATGTACCTCCTCAAAAAATGCTTAACGTATGCACCTGCCATCATAGAAAACACAATAAACATTAAAAGAGGTTATGCCATCGGAAGATTACCAGTAACATGGGTAATGCCAGAGAATGCAACATGTATTTCCAAAGAAAAAAGTGGTGATGGAGGCTTGGATTTTGAAATTGAGAGCAGTGACTATCTCAAAGATTTTGAAAAATCGTCAGAGCTCCAAAAGTGAGTATGAACAGTTCTAGAACAAATCTGAAATCTTCCCTTCATTTCCTTGTGTGGTATTACAAGTTACATTTGAAAGAAATTATCAACAGTTTCTTGTCTAAAAGTATCACTCTACTGTGTATTGCAATTGTATGACTAGCTCTCTCTTCAACTTTGAATGTAATTCCTTGTTAACCTTTTGAGGCTGTTGAAATTTTGATAATATCCACTCCTTCTCCTGATTACTCATGCACATTGTTATAGTACTTTCGGTGTACGCAAGAGAAGAATTTTGAAAACATTCTACTACCATCTCTCTCATAATAATTTCTTCCACAGTGCCGATGATCTTGTCAAGAGGCTGTTTACTGTTGGCTTCAACTCCAGGAGAGAACTTGTGAGGCTTCAGAAGAAAAAAGCCACGCAAATGGTTCAACGGCACAAACATGATACTTTTTCAATGGAGTGCAGAAGTAAATCCATTATTCAAAGTAATAAATCATTGATTTTGTTTATCATAGTGATTAATGATCTGTTCCATTTTTACAGTTGCCAGACTAACTACAACAATACTACAATTACAAGAACATCAAGAGAAACATTGGCGAAATGTAAAAACCAAAGTCATTCTGAAAGAGTTGATTGAAAAAAGAAAGATGTGGCTTAAGAAATTGAGGATCCAAGACTATCCACGTTTTGAATATCTGCTAGAGCGACTAAATCTCACTTACCATCCGTCCCCTGAGTGAGTATTTAACTTCCTATCTCAATTATCTTTGATTTAATGATTGGAATTCAATGCCGCGATTATGAATTCCACAGAGACAGCGGCAAAGTGCTCACAATTAAAGACTCCAAACGGCGACATCTACAAAAATACTGCGACGAACTGGTGAAAAAGAAACTTGATGACTACAAAGCTGAGTTAGAATCCCAGCAGAAAGATTTTTTCAGAGAGAAAGCAGAAAAGCTTGAATTCATTAGGAATGAGGAGATTGCTTGCGGAGTGACCCCTAGTATAAGTGAGGAAGAACTTGCAGCAGCCAAACAGAAAGCAGCGTCGTTTGCGTAAATATTTATACAAGTATACAATATATAGATATGTTGATGTTATCTGTACATACATAACAAGTGATGATAACTTTGATTACAATCACAATTACTCACTGCATAAAATGAATTATCTGCATTTGTCACATTTTTACGAATAAAAAGGCAGATTCTAAGAAAATAAATCATGTCTCTACGAAATTTAACGATTCTGTTTCATCGTTGGATACACGATTTTTTCGAAACATCTCGAGGCATTATCGTGTGATTCCTCAAATACCTACTTGTAGCAGAGCGAGACATTTTTTTATCGTGAATAAACAATGTTGATAGAGTATGTATACTTACAGGAATGCTGATGAAAATTGCTCCGAGTTCTTACCCAACAGTTGTAACGGCAGTACGGGACTAAATGTTTAGAATATAAAAAATCACATAGTCAATCCTGGGTTTGCTTTGCTCTCAAGGACTTAATTTTCGTCGGATACGGGAGAATTTCAAGTGCGAATTTCAAAATGAAATGAGGCTTGAATAAAAACGAGATCTATGTAGGCAATTTTGAGTCAACAGAATGCATTTACGGATTTACTCTCATTAAATCACTTGTATTTCCAAAACACTTCACAGTACGCCTAATTTGAAAGAAAGCCTCTAAAAAGACCACAAATAATCTATCGATCCTGATTTTTCAAAACGTTTCTCCGCGCTTTTACAGCAGGGCTAAAATCAACGTCGAGAAAGTGAAATTTTTCGCATCTATTCAATCACCTTTAAAAATGATGCGCGCCATCCGATCTTATTGGATCTATTAAAAACTTGTATTTTTCATTTTTGGAGATATTGTATGGAGTTGAACCTTTTCGTTTCGAGTTACGACCTCGAAAGAAAACGTTGAGCTATACGTCTACTCATGGAAGCTCCAAATGAAACGCTAGGAAATTTCCTGAGAGTCGCATCCAGCAATTTTACGTAGAAATCGTGCATTCCGCATCAATTTTTCAGGCAGAGTTCAATGATTGGAACGGAGCCTGAAGAAACGGGATCGGCGTGATTTACGAGGACCGGTGAGTAGACAACATTTTCTTGCGAAGGCCGTAATTCGCACCCGAAAGGTTGTAGGACAATTAAAAAGAAAAAAGGAAAATGTAGATGTCGAATTGATCCGCAGTATCCCACTAGAACTGTAATAATTGGAAGAATCATATCAAAGTAATACGAAAATGTATAGTTGATTGAATGAATGTAATAAAGTTGATTTTTATTCTGGCCATGAAAGAAGCATGTAAAAGTCTTTCAAAGAGTTGTAAAAAACCTGTTTCATTTTTCTCGAATGTTCGTGTTATTTATTCTGAATCTCTGTAAGTTATTAGATCGTTACTGCAGAGTTACAACTGGTGAGTTTCTTCTCTAGAGTTGAAACTATTATATCCTCGTTCAATATACAATTTAGATACCTCTGTTGTAAAGTCAATCTGTGTTTTGGAAAACATGCTTCGAGTACAAAAGTAGTGTATGAAATATAGGATTTTCATTACTCACGGAAATAAGACGAAAATTTACAAGTTCCTCATTGAGATTTTTCTAAGCGCTTCAGAAACGCAAGCTTCTGTTGCGCAACAAAATTAAGTACGAATTGAATTTTCTTTTTCAAGGAAACATTTGTATCCGAGGATCACTGGCTCAATTCAACTCATGCAGAAGTACTCGCGAGCGATTTTCTTACCGATACGTACCTACCGAAAAACGTTGATGGCCGAAGAGTTGAAATCAGTAAGCAACGTTTGTTTCCAGATCAGAGTTCGAGAAGAAATAAATGGGAGAAATCCGAATAGGTATTTGGCAGCATACCCTGAGGAATGACTAGACCGTGAAAACTTGAAAGTTATGACGCGACTCAAACAGACGGGCGACTTCGAGTCCTTGTGGGTGACTTTGTTGTGGGTAACTTACTTTTGCCTTATACTCGAATTATAGAAAACTCTGATCTTACGAAATACGAAACTTAGGAGGACTGTTAGAATAAAAAGCAAAATACGTAACATTATATGTAAGAGTATTTTGTGTTTGGCCTGAAAGATAAAGAATGAGGAATTGGATTTCTAAAAAAGTTGTTTATCAACTCAAGTTCGTACATGAAATAACTGTCAACCTTAAGTCTAGGAAACCTGCCTAACTAAATTTACAATATTAATTTACAAGGATGATGAATTCAATACAGATTATACATCATGATAACTTAGATGCACCCTTACAAAATTAAGAGTGCATGTTGAATTTTTTGAACAGGAACACATGATCTTATTCAATCACTAAAAAGTTCTGGAGGTCATAATATACACAAAGCCTAGAAGTATAACAACCAATGCTCTCGAGTTTTCATCAACTTAAAAGCAGTGATCATTGTTTAAATCATCAACAATCACGGTAAAGAGAAGTCATTAATATGTGATGCAAAGATAGTTCCGATCTTCAATAAGGTAAAAATTGAGGTGAAGTGTGAGATGGATGAATATGAAACAGACATGTGATAGCTCTCAGAATTAAATAAAATTCTCAAGATCTTTCTCTGAAAATTTTGATCTTTTAGTCATGAACTTTGGAGGAGCTCATTTTGTAAAACTCATTTTCATATTCACAATTTTTTCAATAAAAATCATGGAAAAGATTGATTGGATCAAAACATTGATGCTAAGGAAGATATATTGATCCAGAGATTTGTAGTGCTCAGAAATCAACTATAAATGATATCTTGGAGTATTGTATTCAGAGATGTTCCCATTACTAGGTTTCTGCTGGACTAATTGGAGATCTTCTTTGAGATATCTTCCTCAGATTGAAATTATTGGCAAAACTGCATGATCCTTGTACAAAGCTCATACCAGTAAGAACTCACAGTTTGGGTATCTCCCTGTTAATGTAATTCCTACCTATTTCGAGATCTTTTACTGCTGCTTTTTTTAGCGCTATTTGAGGGTCTGCTCTTATTAGGATCTTTACTGTTGTTATGGCCATCTTTTACTGGTGTTGATACATGATCCAAATTTCCATTAGCTATGGGACCATTAGTTTGCACAGAAAATGAAGTATTACTATCTGTACTACCAAGGGACCCATTGTTCTGCGAATATCCAGTCTGAGCAGAAGTATGATTTTTACCACTGGCTTCTTTGCTATTGTTAGATGTGATTGCATTCGAGTTGCTGAAGTTACAATTGTCCTCGCTGCCACTGTTTCCAATTTGAGATTCCGACTCACTGTATCGGTCAACTAGAATCAGGTATCTCTCATTAACAGCCAAACGCAGATACCAAGCAGAGTGAGCAAGAGAGCAGCAGAATAACAGACAAGCTTTACAAGTCGTGCTGATAATGCATTCCATCTATCAAGGATGTTGCAGAACAAAATGCATTGGAAATTCAATTAAAATCATTTGTAAGCAAATACATCAAATACCCAAATGGAAAAATTTATTGGGAAATTTTGATAATAGTATTCTGATTCCTCTCAAAATTGAGGATCTATTAATTAATTTAAAAAAACATCTACATTATTTGATAGATTGCTTCATGGATGAAGATAAGTTGCAGGTTGAAAGCAAATTCTATCTGAAAGTTTTGGGGATTTAGGAGGCCTGATTAAGCATGAAAGAAAATCATAGTTATTTCAAAAATGATCAATCTCCATGACAATTTGCGAATAATGGAATCAAGAAGGTTACTTCGCTGAATAATACTTTGATCTTATAATACAATTCTATTCAAGGATTCAATTGTTGAATATTATGAAGATTGAGGCAGATAGCTTATCGAGGAAATTCTATTCAAGATAGATAACATTTGGAATGAAAGACTGAGAGCAAATGAGTGAGCCATCTGGTAAAGCATCAAAGCAACAGATAATTTTTCTACATCTTACATGAGAGACTGGTAAGCTTGAGAAGAATCTGAAATCATCTATTGCAAGGAAAGATAAAAGCTTATATCAAATTTAATCTTAGATCTTAAAGAAAAAGTGAGTCGTTCATATGTTCACCTTAAAATGCTGAAATTAAACTACTACCATATTACTTAAAAGTATAATTCTACACAATCAAATAAGAGCAGCTGAAAGAATCACCTGTCATGAATCTAAATTAAAAAAAATGAGCACCAACATTCTCACTATCTAGTTATCTCAATGACTAATTACAATATTTAGCAATCCATACATAATCAAATTATAAATTAGAATCAACAAGTTCCAGAATTCTAAATAACTACTTATGTAAGGAGTTTTTCCACACGTAAAAATAAACCCTCATACTGCTGGTCAGCCAAATAGATACATTTGAATGCAAGTGCAAGAATTTGCATAAATGAATAGATTACAAAAGGAAAGATTGTCTATTCATAACTTCAATAACTCAATATCCATTCATATCCTTACTTTTGTCCTGTGCACTTTCAGCTAAACCACTGACAGCCTATAGGAACACATTAATCAATTAGCTGTACATTATACATCAATTCTGTAAGTATCAAACTTACTGCCATTGAGGTGATAGATGATTTGGAGAATAATCTTTCAGCCTCTTTGAATTTTCTGTTTCGTTTGTCTGCTTTACTGTTTGTGTTCTTATTACTTGCTAGATACCTATCCCATCCTCGGATGATATTACCATACAACTGCGTATCCTCAAGGTAACTGCCTTCGAAGGCATAAATTTGTCTTTCAAGATTAGCTAATGTCTCCTGCAGAGATGTAAAGTTTCAGTGAGATTGCATGTCAAAGTCATTTATCATGATCTCTGTTTACATCAAACATAACCTAAATAACGGATTGACTTGTAACTTTGCAAGCCCCAGCACAATCCGAAAATTCATGCTAAGAAATGCAGGTTTATCATACTTCAAAATTCCAGAGATTCAGAGCATCTATGGCGGGATCAGAGTTTTGGATTCACCAGAATGTGTTGGGAACTTACAGCGATTTCTGCTTTCCTTTTTACAAGCTCAGCTAACTCTGCTCTCAGATCAACGGAGGACTTAGTGGTCATGATTTATGAATCAATAGGCCTTGCACTATTTTAGTTGTAACGATTCTGCGACGGAAACAACGAGGAGAAGATATTGTTGAATAACAGAAACTTCATTTTACAGTTTTCTAGCTCTCCTTTTCTGTTGCTAGTACAGCGGCCATTTTTGGTCAGGTGATGTGCAAGTGAGTAGTTATACCTATAGATATATCGTACCCCTGCCTCTGGCGACAAGGATGAGGTCAGGAGAGCATTGGAAAACGGATGAATCGAATATGCCATTACATTGAAGAATATGTATTTTATTTTAAAATACCTTCGATGAAATTTTACAATGAAATGGTAAATTCTGTTATCATTGGAAAACCAGTAGTACAACATAGAGCGACTCATTTCTTTCATTGCATCCATTATTATTTGGATTATGATTTGAGGATACATTTCTCAGTCAAATCTTGAGTATCAATATATGATGCGGATGATTTTGGTTTCTACAAGAATCACTCCAACATTGTAACAAAATATTACTGTCAGCAATGCTGCATGTCACTTATGAGATTATTCGGGAAAAATCACAGATTTCACATTCAAAGCACTTATTTACATATCAGACACCCCCATTCAATTTTCCCTATCAGAAAAATGAGAACAAAACACCAATAGCTAAGAGACATTCTTGTGACATCTTCAGAAATTATTCTGAATTATGGTGCAAAACACAAGCAGTCTGAATTGTTAATAACATTAGATAGTTAAGACCATCTATCAGCCTGCAATTTGATCAAGATCAAATTAGAATCTGCAAAGTCCTTTAATCAATCATGAATGTATTATGTATGCAACTGCATGCAATATAGCACAAAGATATCTGCTACTCACCATGAAATGTACAATGGGCATAGCAAGGGCAAAATATGGCACATGAAATAGAGTATGTGAAATATGACACATCATGTTGGCTCAACTGCCTAATACTGTACAATCTTCATATCCACGAAATTCAACTGATTATTATTGCATTTGCTCATATGAGAAATGCCCATCATGATGGGCAATGAACATTAGTCACTAATAACCACATACGTACAGAAATAAAATCCCATAGTAGATGAAACAAAACGCACAAGCATTAAAGAATATCAAAAATGCTCTCATGCAAGTCTTTTTACGGGGAAAATTGTAGTAATTTGAGACTGCCAAGAATGTAGGACCCATATATGAATCTCAGAGTTCATCTTGGAAACGCTCAATATCCTGCAGATGATCTCCATAGTCAGTAGCTTCACTACCAACAAAGATGTCATGATGTTCTAATATTTCATCAAAAGACAGCCTGTCATCGTGGTCATCATCAGACGCCGCGAATAAGTGGTCCACTTCCTCGGTTGCGATTTCGCTGAAAAAAGAAGCATATGAAAGCTCCAGTTCCAAAATTCACACAATGTATTTGCGTTTCAGTTTGATGTTTGCACTAAATTTGAAGAATTGATATCAATCACGTTAACTCATCGAAGATAAGTACCCGAAACAATTTCGCATCACTGAAAAATCATTCCGTTTATAAATTGAGTTTAATGAGCTAATTCCATAAAAATTGATTCTACAAGTCAAGGAATTGGACCAAAAAAGATATCCATGATGATGTAGACAAAACTTACTCATTGCTTGGGATGAGCCACGCAGGTACTTCAGATATATCTAGTTTACCATCTGCATTTTTATCATAGCCATTATCAAACTTCTCCTTCTCAACTATGAGCCATTCTTTACCATGGCCCTCAGCCTTATCTCCTAAATATTCTTGGAAACTTATGAAAGAATCCAAATCTTTATCATAATCTGCAAATGTTTGTTTTAGAAGGAGATCCAACATCCTGGGTGTTTCCTCTGGATGACTGTAGGCTCTGAATTCTTCAGCATCTAAATATCCATCTTTGTTAAGATCAGCAGTTTCGAATAAAGCTTTGTCATTCTCAATCAACTTATCCTCAAGAGCTAAATCTTCTGGATCAGATCCATATGTATCATGGACAACCTCTTCCCATGTGATTCTACCATCTTCATCTGAATCTGCATCTTCAAGACGATCTTTGGATTCTTCGTCAGAAAGCATCCTATGAAATTGCAGTTCTCAGTTTAAAAGTACTCAAAATAATTTGAAAAGACATTGTTTCCCAGTCAGTGACTATTTCCAATTCAATACTTGCTTGAAAGAGCGTAGGATCCAAGCTTTGAGCTCATGCCTCTCAATGAATTGATCGGCATTCAAATCCATCTTTTTCAACAATATTCCTAGTCGACGTTTGGACTCTCCAATGGGAAGTTTGTCAAATTCTTCAGCCTCCTTGACGCTACCTTCATTTTCCAAATTGTAGAGAGAAAAATTTCCATTAAAATCCCAACAGATATTGAAACCTTTAGGCTCTGATAATAAGCAAAATTTAGCAGGAGCACACAGTGAGTTGTTAAAATCAATCAAGAACTAGAGTTAATTCAAAAACTGTCCAGAGCAAGAGGCATTTCTACTTCGCTCTCTGTGATTGCAATTCTATTCAATGCCCAAGGATTTCACAGCCAGTCTACAATCTAAGTATAGACACCCTTCACAGCCAATAAAAAGCTCCAGTGTCTAACCGGAACTCAGGGAGTACAGTGACTCTTGCAAGCGCAACGAAAGCAAGGAAATTCAATGATGAAGACACTAGACTCACCGAGGATGGCCTCGTGGTCGAACTCCTGGTGATGCTCGCCGCCGGCAAAGTGACCGCCGTCGCGGGGGCTGAATGCGCCATCCTCGAGCCTCTCCTTGCTGCCCTTGGAGTGCTGATGAGCGTGGATGTGGGCCGAGGCGGCTGTCGCGGGTCCGTGCAAGCCCAGGAAGCACAACAGACCCGCCAAGAGGACGAGCTTCGCCCAGTTAGACGGCCGCAGCCGCATCCTGAGCAGCTCCTCGCGTCCCTTGCAGACGACGCACTAGACGACAGACGTCACTTCTCGGGGATTCTCTCGATATGTGCGCCTGCGAACCTGCAACCGTGTGTACGGTGGCGTCGTAACTGTTGAGTACTGAATGGCGCAAGTTTTGATTGATATTCTTTATTATCCATTATTCTTTGGTAAACGGTTTTGACTTTGTGAGTTGAGTATAGTTCTAGGTGACCTTTGGACCTTTCTCTGTTTGGGTTGTGTTCTGGTATAAGTGTGATGAATCGAGAAGCTGATAATACCGATGGAAACTCATATTCTGGGCTCGAAGCGCACGCTTTTCTCAAGTTCGGTGATGGATCGAAGGAACGAATGCGAACTGGTGCTTGTAAGAGTCGAAATAGTGTGGCATAATCTTACCTGATTCGACTTTGGGAATATATTGAGACTCGATCTCGATCTACAGGTTCGAATAATGTTGTCAACTCTGCTGGTGATGCAATGTACGCGGGAAAGATATTGTAGTTGACTTTGTCGTTCTGCCCGCCGAGAGAACTGACGATTCACAGAGATGTTCACAGGCGGGATCCCGCAGTGACCCTCGAATCAAGAGTTTATTAATGCGAGAGCACGATTGCCCGAACGGAAGTCCCTCGCTTTGGTAGGGATACCAAATCCATTCAAGCTGACTCGCTACATAATATAAGAATCACGGAAATTTAGAGAGCGATAAATATGTTACAGGTAGATACTAAAAATAAAAATGTTTTCGGATTGTTCCCTGTGACTCCTCTGGACTCAAATATCGACATTCCTATAGGAATGTATATTCTCACTCGAAATCTCCACCAGCCGGTCAACAACAAACTCTTTACCAAGCCAATTGCTTGCAGCGAAGAATCATTTTTCTAACACGAAAACTAAGGTTTGGGATTTTGAATTTAGTTCTAACATTTGTGAGGACTTTTTGGAATACTCTGACGATCCAATCTTTTTCCTAAGTATCAACTTTCCCTTATATAAACTACACGTAGAGTAGGGCGAATACTCGCCCGCGCATTGTAGACGGGATTTTTAATCCACTCTACAAGTTTTAAAATTTCAAAGTGAGATTGGCTAATTTATTTCAATAGTATTCACCTTGATTGGTTGGCTTATAGGTATCTTTGATTTTACACTCTCGCGTTACGAAGTTACCGAGATACTTTTGAAGAGATCAAAGTACGCAGGACAAAAATGGAGAGCAAATGGTATAGGATGATCTTTCACCGATAGAAACGCAATTTTCAAAAAGACATAGTTTTGACAGAGACGCATAAAACCTGGAAAAATGCTTCGTTTTTTTAAGCAAATCAGCTTAGCTCAAGAGAATAGAAGGACCTCCCGCGGAAGTTTGGGAACTGAACGGGAGGCGAAATACCGATCTGGTTTTTGGACAAAAGTGTACATATGATTGTTCGTTCAAAACATTACTCTGGCCTCAAAATTTCGTTTCCTGACAAATTTTGCATTTAAAAAATTGATGGTTCATTTCTTACATGTCCAGTGGAAAAAATTTCGTATGAAAACTCACTAAAAGCGTTTCAGAAATGCCGATTTCGCGAGATTCGCATCTCTATTGACCTATATCTAATTGTAGTGATTGTACGGAAATGAATAGTTTATTGGAGAAACAAAACAAACCCACCCACGTGTATCGAGACTATATCGACTCGAAGCGATCATTTTCATCAAAAACCAGCAAAAACGACGTGCAGTATACACGTCGCTCATAAGCGGTTATTACCAAATCGATTTGGCGGGACGATAATCAACATTTGTGCGCTCAAGTGCTCCATGCAGCCAACTCCAGCTCTGCTCCGCAGGAGTATTAGGTAATCCAGAGTCCTCAACAAGAATGTAGCGTCCCTGGATGCATAATTAGAGGAAATTAAAGGTAGCTGATGATCATGTCTTATCTCAGTAATACCTATTAGTCACTATAGGTTTAAGTATAAAATTGCATCATAACTCATCAGACGTGAATTCTTCAAACTAACCTGTCAAAGGTGATGCATGATAACGTTCATCGCACTGAATGCGGTTTCCAGCGGTTTCCTAGAGGAGTTTCTCTCTCTCTTTGTCTTTTCACTGTAAAATCACAGTCTCTGTCCATTCTCAATCTTGGTTGAATCATGTGCAAATTGTGTTACAGATGAAAAAGTGAATTGTGAAGCTCATCGAGAGCTCACTCCATGCATGGATGATCGCAGATATGATTTCCACAATTGGAAAGAACAGTCCAAGTGATACAAGTTCTCAAGGTTCCACAAACACCATTTCAATCAGGTTAGCATGTCCTTGGTTAATGACTTATTTCTAGATTAAACTTACATTAATAAGATGCAAATGAATTCTATGATTTTGAAAAACTTAGAATCCATTCAACATCATATCCAACAACTCATCCAGTACTGGAATGATATTTAAGGTCTCATTTGCCCTGCCAATTAACTCATGTAATGAGTATAAGGACATGAACTAAAATATTTAATGTGGAATGTGCATGGAAAATTGTATCCCATTCTATTCGCATGATGCAAGTAGGATTTGTATAGGGACAGATTCAAAAGCTATTGCGAGATTTTTCATATATTCTCAAATCTTCAAATCATTGATCTCTTGTTCTCTCATTGTCTTAGAAGCGGATCGTTTGCAGGGCATATTTGTGAATTTAACACAAACCCAAACTTCAATATTAAAAAAATTTCATCTAGTTGGTCCTTAGGTATAGATTCATGTCCAGACTTTGCAAATTTTGAACAGATCTTGCTAGGAATTGATGAGTGCATGGTATCTCAGTGAACCTAGATCTAATATGAAATTTGAAATCCTAACGTAGGATTCCTAAGTGGAATAAGGGTTAGTACATCTCTTGAAAGCCCCTAGTAAAAACTGGTTCTTGGATTTTGAATCACCCATTCAACTAGCTCAAGAGATTGATACAAAATACCCTGCGATGAACTTCATACTCATTCGCTCACTTCTAATCTGCATGAGTGAAGATGTGGAGGAGATTATGGAATGGTGTGTGATAAGAAAAATTATGATGGGGCAAGTCAATGGTTTGAACGTTTTGACTGTAAGGAGTTTTTACCAATCACATCCATGACAGCCTTAAGATCTCCAGGTCCATGTTGGATCACATGCACGATTGCAGGTCTCAATTCTCAAGCAATATGATTCTTGATCAAATTAATCAAGATGGCCATCTCAAGCTTCGAATTTCAACTTCGAGATTAGCATGGATTATTCCATCACTTACTCATTATTTTTTTTTAATTTTTGCTAGGTCCCGGATCTATGGGGATAAAATGATGAACCCGACAATCATTTATATAATTTGTTAGATCAAGAAGAAATGGTTTGTTGGGCTGTTCCGAGGGCTGTTCATAAATTACACATGAGAAATTTTTCATGATTATACCCCCTGCCCCTCCCCCCCTCTCCGTACCCGCAGTAAAATTTTATAGTGGTAAATTCCTGGCCCACAAAAATGCACCCGTGTCATGTGGACCTGTGCCGCCCTATTTAGGTGCCGATTGCCCTGATTTGAGCTCTACTTGCTATAACTACTTGCATAGTTCTTATACCAATCGTTACTCAATTCTAAGGCTCATATCTGCGAGAATTGATAATTCCATTTGAGTTCAAGATCCGCATATTCATAATCAATTACTTTGCTGAAACCGCCGCCTTTATTTGTAATCTGGAGAATTATGAAATCATTCAAAGTGAAAGGATATCTTCCGTTGCCAGGCTGTGACATATACTTACGACATTTTAGAGTAAGATAAGGCCTATACTCGTCTCGCTCCTATGAACTGAAGTATGAAAGAATTCAAGTCGGATCGGCCCTTAAAAATATGTACGCGATTGAAAGATCTTATCAATAACAAGCGTTTCAGTAAATATCAAAAAATCCACTTCTTCCTGTGTAAACCACTTTCTGAACAAGCAATTTTCACAGATCCATTGGTAGTTTTCAGCTGAAGATCGAGCTCAAGATAGGTGAAATGCAATCATCTATTATCTTTTCAAAAAGAAACTCGCCGGTTTTATTCATTCTGTTTGCTTAGCAGCTGATGCACGCGCGAGATGAGTGATTTTCACGTCCTCGTGATTCAGAATGCGAAAACTCGACTTTCCTGTCCTGGATTTAATAAATGCGTATCATGAAAGCATTCCACCCATGAATTTGAACAGCCAAGCGCCAAAATGATGTGGATCCATTTTGGAATGTTGGGAATTCAATTTAAAAATTAGATTGAAAAAGATCTTGTAGGCCATACGAAAAGTATGCTTTTTCATACATGAGCCATCGAAATTTTACGGCAAAGTAATAATCAATAGCCACAGCATCGAAGAGATTAACTCAATTCTTTATAAATTCAAAATCAAGGTTCTAGTCGAAAGCCATCCATTTAGGTTTCAGAAATGCTGATTTGGAGTTCAATTGGCAAGATAGATTCGCCATATCAGTGGAGCAGCTTGTATAGCCTAGATGTCAGCGTTTTTCTTTGTAAAGTCAGTTTGAAATGTGGACAAGAAAAAGTTCGATGAATTTGGGATGTGTAGGATCGTCAGTATCTTTCCGTATTTGACGGGAATTTATTAGCAATAGAAAAAGTTTATCATCAGATGATTTAAAGAGTATTGGGGAGAAAACTCGTTTTGGCGGCGGTCATATTGGCCCGTTTGATTAACATGTGTACTTTTGAGATGCGGCCATGTTGGCTCTCCGCTGCCCCAATCCCTATTCCTTGACGATGTGCAAACTATTTTGTGCAAATTATATATTGGGTCCGATGAAACCGATCCGAAACCATTCCATCAGTTTCTATTCAATAGTTTGAAAAAATTATTCCAAGCTGTGGTGGCCGCCGCCTTAGCGCGGCAGGTGAGCTCGTATGAACGATAGATTCACTTCATGTAATTTAATCATCAACGAGCAATAGAGTCAAAATGATTTCGATGGGTTCTTACTCATTGATATCAGTTAATATAAA